>OY744542.1:72317052-72337052 GCA_963556195.1 Sepiola atlantica | reverse complement strand
GCAGAGTTTGGTGTAGAGGAGCGGTTTTTGCTTTGTTCTGCTAACGTATATTAACGTCTTAAATTATCTTTCCGGTGTGCTGTATATTCGATTTGAAAGCGATTGTCCAGAAGCGATGCTGGACGTTGATGATTTCTCACTTGCCTGTGAAACAATGGACGGTTTAAATGTTAAGTTGAAGAAATGCTATTGAAAGTCAAGGTCTGAGAGTGAATGTTACCGAGATCAAAGTGATTATCAGTGGTTGTAGTGTTCGAAATTCCAAAGAAAAAAAAGTTTCCTTGCTCAGTTTTTGGAAAGGGAATTGGTACTTGTAGCAATGGGTATACAAGAAGTGCAGTGTAATTACAGGAGGTTGTGTGCGAGGAGTGTAAGGTAATGGATGCTGATGAGAAATCAAATGTGGAATACGAGGCTATTGAGGTTTTCTAGTTTTTTTCTCACCTTGGTAATACGATTGGAGCACAGGGTGGAGCAGGTGCTAGTGTGAAAGGAAGGGTTAGGAATGAATGGAGTAAATTCATGGAACTTATGCCATTACTAACCAGCAGAGAGTTAGCTGTTGTCTATCAGGCATAAGGTTGATGATGTATGGAAGTGAAACCTGATCAGTGAGGGTTGAGGATATGGGTAAAAATAGAAGATCGGGACCATAAGACTTTCTGGTGATTATTTTGTCTCAAACAGACGCTGGCAATGTGGGAGCCAATTAAATATGGCTGACTCGTAATTGAGAACGACAATGTAACATTATATTCCCACCCCATCATTTTAAATGAAAATTAAAGAGTAAAATTAACATCAGGGCGTTGCCGGAAGTATGCACTCTAGTGAGTGCAATGCTAACTCATTTCTATTTTTTTTCATCTCCTTCTTCTTACATGTTAAACCTTTCATTAAAATTTACATCTAATTTCAAAAACGCAATTCAATAAATTCTTCCCATCATTCACTTCTACGAATTCATCTCTGCTCATCCATACAGAACTTCCCTCCCTCCCCCTGTTCCCTCAACTTTCGCCAGCCTCACCAGAGCTTCTTTCATTTCATCAGATTTTCCCAATTTTCCCCGCCTTTTTTTTTTCTTACAAAAACAAATTTACAATTTCTTCCTCATTTGAAGCAATAATAATACATTTCATGTCTTCATTTTTTTTTATTTGGCCGCGATAATTTTCTTCAACATCTCACATCAAGGAATTCGCATTTTGGTAATTTTTTCCTGCACATTTGCTCTTTTATTTACATATTTGAAGGTTACACCAACTTGGTGCAAGAACTCTCTCTTTTCCCTTCCCCTCTCTCCCCCCTCTCTCTCTCTCTCTCTTGCTATATATATATATAGTAAGTTATAAAAATATATTCATGGTAATTAAGCTACACATAGGCTACCGCGTTTCATCCCCGTAGGGAATCGTCAGGCTAAAAGCATTTTAGCCTGACTATTCTCTACGGGGATGAAACGCGGAAGCCTCTGTGTAGCTTAATTGCCATAAATATATTATTAATAACTTACTACCTAGCTCTACTCATGTATTGAGCACTGTTGAAGTAAATACTGAAAATTGATACATAAAAGATGATATCCCCATTATAACATTAAATAATATATATATATATATATATATATATATATATATATATATATATATATATATATATATTGTGTGTATTTAGGCAGCATTTTCTCATTTATGCAAACATTGTTAAAAGTAACAGAATTCGTCTGTTTAATTATACCTTTTTAATTTCTTTCAATTTTTCTGATGGTCTTTTTTGTATGAAAATCAAAAAAAATAATAAATGTTCCATAGGTTTCACGAACGTTTTCAATTCTTCGTCAAATCATCCTCAGGTGTCAAAAGCAAATGAACAAAAAAGCTGGAGAAAGAAAAACATTTTTCGCATTGTTCAAGAAAAGTCGTTGACAGTTTTAAATTCAATGGAATGGCATCACAATGGTTTAACGTAATGCGAGTTTGGCCTCCAGAGCGCTGTCAAACAATCCTTTCATGATCCACACACATCCACTCCAGTTGGGGACTTTGAATGTAAGTAACAAAATAATTGAAACAAACAATATTTTGCATAATTCTGCAGGTTTTCCTGGGGTTCTTAAGCTGATTAATAATCTGCGGTGTGAGAGCTCCCTGGTACTCTCTGAGTGCTACTCACCAGATTAATCCATTGGGGCCAGACTTCAGAAATCTATGGTTTTAAGCTTACTTGACTATGCCTTTTCGTCAAGGTTCTTACAAACACAGTAAAATTTCTTGAAACATCATTAAATATTGGTGGGTACGTCCACTAGTATAAATATTAGTTAAAATATATTTGTTCAGGTGGATCTGACATGATGTTGTAAACAGGATATATTCTAGACAGAGATCACAAGGAGGTTACAAGTCGACTCTGTATGGAAATAAGGGGAGGTTCATGAGATAGAAAATTATAATAATTAGTCAGAAATGACGTCAGACATAGGATTGATAGAATGACTGTTGCCAATTTCTATGAATATTGTGTGAGAGCTTGTATCAACAAGATGTGTTTGTTTTAAGATACTCAAAATATGTTTAAATTGACGCACTCGCTTTCATTCTCTTCTTTTCCTCCTTTTTTTGACTTTGCAGCTAACCGGACGATCAAGTACGGCAGATATGAATATATCATTCATCTTGTTCGTGTTATTTAAAATTTACTACATTTAATTGTATGGAGTTATTATGCATGTTTTAAATTATATAATTTATGCTAGTAAAATATGGTATTAAAATATGGTATTAAAATATGGTATTAAAATATGCTATTAAAATAGGGACGATCAATCACTTATAGACGATAGCATGACTTCGTTAGTCATCTCAAAGGATCTCGGCAGGAGTAATCGCACAAGACATATAGTAACTGACAGCCTATCAACGAAAAAAACAGGGATTAAAGCTCTGCAAAGGGGTGTATCAGTTCACTATCTTTAGATGAACGTCAGCTGAAACACGTTTTCACTAAAATTCTGTTGCTAAGTATTCGTCATGTATTTGATAAGACACGAATTGAAGTTATAAACATAAAAACGTGCAGGATCCTCTTCAATATGATTCAAGTGAATAAATCATCATTGCTAACATTGAGAAGCATCTTAATTGACAAGGAAGTACTTGAAACCCGATTTCCACAAAAGTCATGTTCACTGATGAATTACAAGTCACTTTGGATTGTTCAGGTGGGTTGGCTAAAGGGTGGGTTCTACCAAGTGAAGAGGTATCTGTGACCAGGAGATGACAAGCAGGATAGTATGGGGATAGAATTGTTGACAGAACCGCAATATATAATGTAAAGACAATGAATGTGAGACACTCAATAGTCTCAACTACTGTCAGTTTTTAGAAAATATTGAATGGAACAAATCCAGCCTCGTTATTTCAAGACAAAGCATTTGTTCAATTCATTATAATGCTGGCTCTCATGCTTCTAGGCTTTCCTGCAGATTTCTTGAGCGCAAACGTTTCGCATGGAAGAAAATAATTATGTGGCCACCATCAGGTTCAGAGTTAAACTCAAGAAGAGGTAATATGAGGAAAGCCAACGATATATCAGTAGAGCAGAACTCTGAGTAGCTAACACAATCGTAGCCAAATCTAGTTAGTTTTCCTTCTTGGAAAAGGTGCAAAAAAAAGAGTCGCTAATCAGATATGTCCCTCACTATACACCAAACTCCAGCCCTTGTCTCATCGCCGTAATGTTGCATCGTTTTGCTTGTCTTACAAGTACTTCAATGAAATTTGCTCCAATGAACTTGTTGCTCTGGTGACCCCTTCAACGTAAATACACTCGACCAACCTGACAATCAACTGAATCCCATCCATTCACTGTGGGGGTCTCCAGATGCCGGAGAGCCTTCTACTCCAATAGCTTCTTTCCTCGTGCTGTCGGCCTTTGGAACTTCCTCCCAGCTCCCTGTTACCGCGACTGTACCGACATGCAGAAATTTGAAAATGATGTGAACAAGCATCTCGCTGTACAGCTCCCAATTTAGGATGACCCCCAATACTTTCACCCTAATTCTCAGTAGCCCCTTACGTCTACAGTGGAATCTTGCCTTGTTTGGAGCGAACTATGTTAAAAAAACAAAACAGATCGCTGGTGATACCAGATCAGGCTGCCCTGTGGCTCCCTGAGACGAAATTCACCTACATTGACGTTTTTTGGTTTTTTTTTGTTTTTTTTTGTAAAACTTAATTATGTTCTACAAAACCAAAAACAAAAACAACAGCCCCTCTCCCTTTCTCTCTCCCCTTTTTTATTTTTATTTTTCCTACCCTACTCCCGGTCCTGGATATGACCTTAAACTACATCCGATGGTGAGATCCGGCTTACGGACTTTGGGGAATGTGAAGCCTCCTCTTAATTACCATTGCTCCCAGGTCCACCCTGACCCGGAGTGGTAGTACCTGTTAGGGTCCCAACTATGGGTTAAATAGAAACAGATATTAAAAGGGGAAAGAAACAAAAAAGAGAAGAAAACAAGACCAGATTCGGCATTAAATAACCCAAAAAGGGTTGATATGCCGTAAAACAAAACTACCAAACCAAACTACCAAAACAGATCGATGATGATGATGATGATGATGATGATGATGATGATGATGATGATGATGATGATGATGATGATGTATTTAAATTTTGTGATTTTAACGTATACTAAATGACTAATTGTTAGTTTCTGAATCTACATGATGCTGAGTTGTTAGTAGAGAGTTGCATGCAAGTAAAAAAAATCGAGATTCTATTTTCAGGTCTGTTTGATGTCATTTCAACATTTCCCATGGCTACCGAACATCTGGAAATTATATTTGGCATGGTGTCATGCCAGGATTGATTAAGTTTTCTGCACAAGGGAATGGGGAATGGAGAAAACTTGAGAGAAATATCCAGGGAAGTTGCAGTCGGGTCCAAAAATTTTTTTTTTAACTTTATGCGAAAACGACAAAATTAATAAAAACTTTTTTCAAATATTGATAAACTTTCATGTTACATTTTTACTCCAAAGGGACAAAAATTTGGCAATGATTTGGTTTAGTTTGTTTTTACGGCATATCAACCCTTTCTGAATTATTTAATGCATATCCAGTGATATTGGAAAAGTTGGTTATGCTGCAAGCTCTTAATATCTTCTAATATTTATTCATGATGTTTGGTTTATTTTGGTTCTGTGGCATATCAGGGATGGGACATTGGTTAAGTGGATAACGACAAGGACTTACAAGCTGGGTGTGCCAAGTTCGAATCCAGTCGATTCCATAATATCACTTTCAATTGGCAACCATTACATGGTCCCTCCTGCAAGAATGGCGACACCAGAATCAAACCGGTCAACAAAGTTGTACCATTCTGATTCATACAAATTTACTTTACCTTAATATGGCATATCAACCCTTTCTGGGTTATTTAAGTAAAAAGTGGGCCTTGGGTTTACTTTCGGCAGTCTCATAACTCTTGCTTCTCTTATTTTGTCTTTTAGTCCTCACATTCCACAAGCGATGTTTGTGACAAAGGGGGAAGAATTGCTGTTTTCTGGGTCAGAATCTATCCATCTAACACTTATTGTAGGCTAGTTTTTGACATTAAAGTATTATTTCTTTTTTAGCTCCTTACATCAAGAAAAAAAAAATCCAGTGATATTGGTGAAGGTTTTATGCTTCAAGTTCTTGATATCTTTAAATATTCATGATATGTGGTTTATTTTGGTTCTATGGCATATCAAACCTTTCCAGGTTATTTAATAATTCAATCATTTTGGTAGACATTTTTATACTTCAAATTCTTCATTTATAGCATCCCCTCAGATCATCACAACACCTGCCCCATCTGTGGTATGGTCTGTAAAAAGTCTGGCAGCAGCCATATCCGCGCCTCTCACTGGGAAGTTTAACACTAATATCACACCGATACGCGAAAAGTGGTCATATTCGAAATCGCCATATATATATATATATACATATATATATATATATATATATATATATATATATATATATATATATATATATATATATATATATATAAACACTTCTTCTTGTAGTGTGCATCTATTGTGTGCATGAGAGTGTGTGTGTATACTTTTAAATGTGTATAAGTCTGTGTGTGTGTGTGTTCCTTTGAAAGTGTGTATTTCATTCTCCTGCTGATAGTCTTTCACGACTCATAAAAAAGCAAATAAGTACATGCACACAATGTACATCAAATGTGCATAGTGACAATATGCAAACATATAAGATCAACATACACACACACACACACACATATATATATATATATATATATGTATATATATATATATATATAAATATATATATATATATTAGTAAACTCCTCACTCCTGCCATTATCCTGTATCTCTACAAAGCCACCATCCGCCCATGCATGGAGTATTGTTACCACATCTGGGCTGGTGTGTCATCCACTAGTCTCTTCCTCCTAGACAAAATCCCCAAAAAAGTCGCCAACTTAATAGGTCCCTCACTATCCATTAAGCTCCAGCCTCTGTCCCATCGCCGCAATGTTGCATCCTTGTGCTTGTTTTACAAATACCTCAATGGATTGTGCTCCGATGAACTGACTGCTCTAGTGCCTTCCTGACGTAAATACACTAGACCAACCTGACAATCAGTTAGATCCCATCCATTCACTGTGAAGGTCCCCAGATGCCGGAGAGCCTTCTACTCCAATAGCTTCTTTCCTCGTGCTGCCGACCTCTGGAACTCCCTCCCTGCTCCCTGTTTCTCCGACTGTACCGACATGCAGAGGTTTGAAACTAATGTAAACAGATTTGAGGATTCCTTCATGGGTCGTACAACCAGCTCTCATCAATATAACGTGTCCCTCGTGTTTAAGTATGATTTCTCCCAATATAAAATTTGAAATGTTGAAATGATGTATGTATGAGAGTCCAAGGGACAAAAACATTATTTCTAAAATTAGGGTTAAATAAGTTGTTTTTTTAAAAAAACATTATCGCTAAAAATGGGGTTAAACAAAAAAATTTTATTAAATTATTGCTAAAATAGGTTTAAACGAGTTCTTTTTCTAACAGTATCGCTAGAAATAGTGTTGAACAAGTTGGTTTTAAAATCAGTATCACTTAAAATCAGTATCGCTTAAAATGGCCTTGAACCATTTGTGATGCTCCTAATTTTCGTTACCTGAACATTTTATTCAGCTCTGGTAGATTTTTTTTGTATACAAACTCTAGAAAAAGAGGGGGTTGAATGTTCCCTAATCTTTACTCGAATCGGACCTTCAGACAACGGATGAGACATTTACACCAGTGTTGGGATGATTCATAGGAATCGGATATCGGAAAATGGAAAAATCTGAAAAATCGAAAATTCTGGGGGTATCGGAATCGGAAAAATTTTCACCTAATTTTTTTTTTTTAAACTTATTCTTTTATTGCTGGTACTAATGATAAAATTATAAATATTTATTGATTTTAAACTAGTAGTAAAATTTAAATTTATAGATCATAATAACGAATTTAGGTAAAAATGACACAGGCACGAGTGGATAAATGGGAAAAATGGCACAAGTGAAAAATATATATGAAAATCTCACAATGAGTTTATCAAAATCTTGGATACGATAGATAAAAGGGAAACCATTAAAAAAATTTTCAAATTAAAACGAAAATTATATCTACATTTAAAACTAGATGAGGACTCTCCACTAAATCATCCACCCTACTCCAAAAATGAAATTTTACTTTTTTAGGCGATTTTAGAATCGGAATCGTTAATTGTATCGGAATCGTTAATTGTATCGAAATAGTAAATTCAGAACAGAATCGGTAATTGTATCGGAATCAGAAAAAAATATTGGAATTATTTCATCACTATAATTATTTTGATTATTCGAACTATTGTCCTCATCTTGAGTGTTATCATCACAACGTTTCGGCCGCTGTAACCTCCGGCCTTCTTCAGGTGTATCTTTTCGAACTCTGGAATTTTTCTGTCGAACTCGGGAATCTGAACAGAATTCCAAACAGAACCCTTTATTTAATCCACGGGGGTAGCATGCTCTCATTCCGTCAGCCATGACGGGGAGAAGTCTTCAGTAATTCACAATTCTTCATATCGCCCGCACCGAGGATTGAACCTTCAACGGCTTCAGATGACTATCACTTAGAACTGAATTTAACTTAGTACTATATCCACTGCGCCACGGGTCCTACACATGAAGAAGGACGGAGGTTACAGCGGCCGAAACGTTGTGATGATAACACTCAAGATGAGAACAGTAGTCCGAATAATCAAAATTATACAAATTATCAATCCTCATCTCAAAAATTCAGAAACATTCCATCACTAATTTAGACATATATTCAAAGTCACCCGAGATGTGATGGGTCGGTTGTGACTTGCGAGCAGTTATCACTTTGCACGACTGTTCAGTCTCAAATCAAAAAAGAGTGAGAGCTTGTCTCATTTATCGCCCGTGATGTCATAGACTGGTGAGATTTTTCTGTGGTTAACGACGCGGACTGAGGACCTGGGTGTGTCGGGTTCGTATCCAGTTCATTCCACAGAAATACTTTCATCAAAACCCACACCTGACCTTGTGCTTAACCTCCTGGATGTGAGGTAAATAAAATACCTTAAAAAATTTAATTAGGTGGTGCGTTAAGTTGAAATGCATCAATGTGTTCCAATCACATTAAATTATTTGCAATTTGTAGAAAATTGTGTAGTGGTTATAGGTGAGTACTGTAAACTTAGGTACCGGGTTCGAGTTCAATATGCAAGCTCATGATATGAACGATTTACCAAAAAAATTTCCCTTAGTTGAAATCTACAAAAAAGAATTCAAACATCATGACATTTACCATGTTCTAAAACACATGAAATAGATACACCTACCTACATGATAAATAAAAATGTCTGAAATGTTTTATGTTTAAAATAATGTCAAACACAATTTCGCTCATAATGTTTTAATGGGAAGAAAACCATAAAATTGCACGATACGTACAATCAAGATGGCAATATAGACAATATAGACAATATAGACATTTAAATATGAAGATGAACATAAAACTTTAAAGAGATAAACAATAAATATAACAGTAAGTACATATGTAAGCATATATAGAAGTATGTCTAAATCTACATCTATTAATAATGGAGATTTGGTATCTGTCTGTCTGAAGCCGAAACTATACTATTACTTCTATTAATAATGGAGATTTGGTATCTGTCTGTCTGAAGCCGAAACTATACTGTTACTTCTATTAATAATAGACATTTGGTATATGTCTGTCTGAAAGCGAAACTATACAAGTACTTCTATTACTAATGGAGATTTGATATATGTCTGTCTGAAGCCAAAACTATACTATTATTTCTATTGATAATGGAGATTTGGTATCTGTCTGTCTGAAAGCAAAACTATATTATTACTTCTAGTACTAATGGTGATTTGTTATCTGTCTGTCTGAAGGCGAAACTATACTATTACTTCTATTAATAATGGAGATTTGGTATATGTCTGTCTGAAGGCGAAACTATACTATTACTTCTATTAATAATGGAGATTTGGTATCTGTCTGTCTGAAGGCGAAACTATACTATTACTTCTATTACTAATGGTGATTTGGTATCTGCCTGTCTGAAGGCAAAATTATACTATTACTTCTATTAATACTGGAGATTTGGCATCTGTTTGTCTCAAAGCGAAACTATACTATTACTTCTATTAATAATGGACATTTGATATCTGTCTGAAGCCGAAACTATACTATTACTATTTTTTAAGGCTTAATTCAGTTTACTATACTATTTCTGACTAATGTACTATCTTTCAACGCTCAATTTACTTGGGTAGTGTAATATCTTTTTAGTTTTCATGATACTACCCTCTCGACATTACCTCATTCTTTTGGGGGTATGTAGTATATGTTCTGTTGTCAAGGCATTATCTCCTACTTTGGTGGGGGGGGGGGGCAGTGTAGTATATGTTTTTTCGTAATGATACCATCCACTCAGGCATTACCTACTTCTTTTTTTTGGGGGGGGGGATAGTATAGTATATGGTCTGTGATCATGGTACTATCCTCCTAGGAATTACCTTCTCATTTTTTTAGGGGAGGGAGTAGTGTAGTATATATTCTGTGATAATGGTACCATCCTTTTCAGAATTACCGTGTCAATTTTTTAGGGGAGAGAGTAGTGTTGTATGTGTTCTATTGTCAGGAGACTATTCTCCCAGGCATTATCTACTCCTTTAGGGGGACAGTGTAGTATATGTTTGTTCGTCATATATACGAGTAAAAATGTACGACCAGAAGGAGCATATATTTACTAGTATATGTAACTATTATTCTACTAAAGCTGGATTAATCAACGTTGGTTTCCCTAAGGTTTTTTTCTATATATAATTTAATCACAGAAAATACATGCTAAAATATTCCTTAGTTTTTTGGGGGATTATTCAATTCAATTAAATTGGCAAAAAATAAAACAAGCATGCTTCAGTTGCCATGTAGGGAAAGGGGGTAGAAATTTACACAAAAAAGGATACAGTAGCCCAGCATCTGTCCAAATTAACATTGAATTGCTGTGTTGTTGACATATTTATTATTTCTCTTGGAAGACTATTCCAAAGTCTAGGGATCCTGATTGAGAAGGTGGCCCTCTTCCGGTTCAATTAAAATGAGCGGTGAAATATTTTCTTGTGGTGTCCGCATAAACCTCTTTCTAGTGCAGGAGTGAATGATAGGTCCTGAGGTAGATCATAATGACCATTGATGAGATTGTAGGCCAAAATAAGACTACCGCATAACTGTCGGCGCTCAAGGGAGAAAAGGTTAAGCTTCTTGAGACAGCTTTCATAGGGCAGTTCCCAAAGACCCTGCATTATTCGAGTAGCCAGTCTTTGAACTCTCTCCAGGTGCTGGATATCACAGAGGCCTGGACACCATACTCTAACAGTGGTCTGATGAGGGAGACATAAAATGGGAGAAATATTTCAGGAGTGAGTTTGCAGAAAAAAATGTTAAATAAGAAATAGTGCTCCTTGCTTTGTTTGCAGCCTGGATGCAATGTTTAGTCATGTGTCCATTTTAATTCGTTTAATTATCCATAATTGTCAATTAACTCACCAAGTGACCCATCTCTTACTAAGTGGCTGTCTATCACTCTCACCCTCTCTCACTCTATGTTGATTCAACCACTCTCTAATAGCTTTAAATGTCTCTGAGCATTTAGAGAATGAATGACTCTCTCTTTTCGGCTTATTTACATAGTAGATTCGTACACACCGTAAACACATATGTAAATTAGATGGCAAAATAATAGGACTTTTTACTTTTATATTGTCCATAAGGATAACATAGAAGTAAAGAGACTCATTATTTTTAGTTGTGCAAGAAAAATGTCTAAATAGATATAGCAGAGGAGACAGTAGTCACCCTTTCTAAATAAATCTACTGTTACGTCTGGATGGTTATACGTTGTTAT
Source organism: Sepiola atlantica (assembly GCA_963556195.1). Taxonomy (NCBI): domain Eukaryota; kingdom Metazoa; phylum Mollusca; class Cephalopoda; order Sepiida; family Sepiolidae; genus Sepiola; species Sepiola atlantica. The sequence goes on along the minus strand of OY744542.1, from coordinate 72,325,536 downwards.
TGGTTTAATAACAACTCAAAAATGTAGGAAGGACGAAGTAGAACCATTAACAAATTTATTTAACAAAGACACCGAAACGCTGAACGCGATATGCTTAGTCTGATAGTAAGAGCCGTTCTGTTTACTTTTCAACTGTCATGGCAGACGACATCTTTTATCCAAAGGCGATAACTCTTTCTTTTGATTCAAGGAAAATAACTCGATTTCAATAAATGTTACTCTTTAGTCCTTACTATACTATTGCATGTGGTGTTAGCCCCCTCTTCCTATAACCGGGCAGCGCCTGATAACCCTGCTAGGGTGTAATAGTTCAAAGCATCTGGGTCTCAAACCGTAAGCCAACCACATTTGAGTGTGTAGTTTTCTAATAATTGCTTCCTCAGTTCACGTTCAGATGTTAATTGCCAGTGAATGAATTAATAACCTTGAGTCTCAGCCAACATGTCTTCTTCAAATTCAAGGGATTGACTTAATTAGCAGTTTGACCTTCTTTATTAATTCATATCATTCTAATTTAATTATCCATTTATCTGCCTATTTATCTCAAACTCTTCATATCTATCTAGCTATTTATCTATCTATCTACATTTCTTCATATCTATCTGTCTATCTATATATCTATGTATCTATCAGTCTTTTATCTCAATCTCTTCATATCTATCTATTTATCTATGTATCTATCTACATTTCTTCATATCTATCTACCTATCTTATCTATCTATCTATCTATCTATATATCTATCAGTCTTTTATCTCAATCTCTTCATATCTATCTATCTATCTATATATCTATCTATCTACATCTATATATATATATAAGTCTTTTATCTCAATCTCTTCATATCTATCTATCTATATATCTATCTATTTTTCTATCTACCTATCTCAATCTTTTCATATCTATCTAGCTACCTATCTATTTCTTTTAATCTCCTCCTATCTATCTATCTATCTCATATATAAATATATATATATATATACCTTTGTTGCTGAATTCTGTTTCTTCTGTTCACTGTATGGCCCGCTGATTTGGCATTATAGAGTTTAATTTCTTCTAATTTCTATGCTAATTGTTGGTATCCGTGGGGATAGAAACCGAGTTCGAACCCTCCAACTGACATGAATTAATATCCCTACACTTAAGATTGCATAAGCATGAAACATCGATGTGTGTAGGTAATAATAATTAATATTTACTTTAAAAATATTATATATATGTATATATATATATCTATCTACCTATCTTTCTATCCCTTCATATTTATATATCTATCTTACCTATCTACCTATCAATCTCAATCTCTTCATATCTATCTATCTATCTATCTATCTGTTTCTTCATATCTATCTATCTATCTATCTATCTATCTATCTATCTACATAGTTATCTCAATAACTTTATATCTATCTGTCTATATATCTATCTCTTCATATCTATCTAGGTGTTTCCGAGGTTGTTACTATCAAGATGCTTGTTGAGGATAGGTTCTCATCAGGTACTTAAATATCTCAAATGATAAGCGTATCAAAGAGCCTATGACAACTAAATCCAACCTCCTTTCTCATGACCTAAGTGTTTGTAGAACAGGCAGGAGAATGGGTGAAAGGTTGGTTACTGTATCTTTTCCATTCTCTTCACGTGAAACAAAGCATTTGTCACTTTTTCATTTTAACTTCAAAGTAAGAAACAGCTTGGCCTTTTGGCTAGGAGCAAAGAGCAAAGCGCGGTATCTGTTCTGATATTACATTCCAACTTTTCTGTTCTCGGTCAGTGAAGGAGAAATCCTTCTGGACTGAGGCAATTTTTGTTTTGTCCCAATCCAGTGTGCCCCTTTTTGATGGACTGACTTCATATTAAAAACCGACCCTGTGTGTAACTCTGCCCTCGTGCGGAGACAACATAGATATCACCCCACACACAGATTCCCTTCTCCCCCTCTCTGTATTTGTTTTTTAAACCTCATCTTTTTACCCTTTAACACAAACTGACCCTTTCCATTCTCCTCATATGGAAGTTTGAGTGAGCGTTGAGGGTGTGTTGCATGATATGAGAATGATATGATAGATGTGTTATGTGAGTCTTTAAGACGGGCTTAGATCTGATGACCTCAGAGGAAGATTAAGTATCGTCGGTATAGAGAGACGTGTTCACAACAGGAGACTTCGTTGATTTGGTCACGTTCAAAGAATGGATGAGAGTGTTTGGAGTAATAGATGTAGAACAGTTGAGGTAGTAGGGGTGGCCAAGGAAAACATGGAAAAAAGTTATAAGGAAAGATTTGAGAGAAATAGGGATAAATAAAAACCTGACAAGGAATAGGTTAGTTTGAAAGTCAATTTCTAAAAGCTGTCCAACACATGCCAGCATGAAAACAGACATTTATTTTACTTCCTAACTTAGTTCACCCCAAACAAAGAAAATTGTCACTGTATACGCAAGGAGCTACTGAGAATTCAGGTGAAAGTTTTCGGGGGGTCATTCTAAATTGGGAGCTGTGCAACTATATGTTTGCTCACATGAGTTTTAAATTTCTGCATGTCTGTACAGTCGGGAAACAGGGAGCAAGGAGCGAGTTCCAAAGGCCAGCAGCTCGAGGAAAGAAGCTATTGAAGTAGAAGGATCTGCGACATCTGGGGACCTCCACAGTGAATGGATGGTACTTAGCTGATTGTCCGGTTGGTCGAGTGTATTTACGTTGAAGTGGACACCAGAGCAGCAAGTCTATCGGAGCACATTCCATTGAAGTACATGTAAAACAAGCATAAGAATGCAACATTGCGGCGATGGAACAGGGGCTGGCGCTTGGTGGATAGTGAGGGACCTATTAGATAAGAGACTCTTTTTTCGACCTTGTCTAAGATGGAGAGACTAGTGGATGGTAAACCAGCCCAAATGTGACAACAATACTCCATGCATGGACAGATGGTAGCTTTGTAGAGATATAGACTACTGTCAGGTGGTAGAAGTTTTCTAGCATGGTAGAAGGATCCCACTTTCCTTGCAGTAGCCTTGACAATGTATTCTATGTATTTGTTTCAATTCATGTTACCTGTTAATGTTAGGTCGAGGAGTTTGAACGTTGGACTCTCAGATAGGGTGTTATTTGCCATGGCAATCGGTTGTTGAAGAGGTTTCTTGTAGTTGTTGAGGGAAAGGATCTTTGTCTTGGCAGCATTAAATGTTACCATCCATTTATGACCCTATTCCACTACAGACTGGAGGTCAGTTTCTAAGGATTCAGCCATTCCCTCTGATATGTGCACGTCCGTTTTACCCACATAAAAAGAGTAGAGCGTGGTGTCATCAGCAAATATACCCATCTCAGACACAATGTCATCAGGGAGGTCGTTTATGAAAATCAGGAACAATAAAGGTCCAAGAATCGATCCATGGGGTACACCTGCATTTATGTCATGTTGTTTGGATGAACGGCCATCGGGAAAAACCTGGATCTTTCTTTTGGATAGGATGATAAGGAAGAGGAAGCGGGATAGTAGGGAGTGGAAGAATTTGGCAGAAGTCCTCGGAAACAAATTAAAATTTGTGTTTTTTGTTTTCAAACTGTGTGTGTTTTATGAGAAATATTTTGGGAAGAAATTAGGAATTTGTGGTGTGATATTTAATGCACATTCAGGCCTCATCATACAGATCCATCTGACCATTGCCTTGTCATTACGGTGCAGTTTCTTTAGTGTGCCAACAAAGACAGCCCAGGTTTCGGAGCCATACACCAGAACACTTCGGACACATGAGGAATATATACTACCTCTTGTAGCCGCTGGCAGATGTCTGTCTGTCAGAATTGGCAGCAGCTCTCTAAACTGTCTCCAAGCAGACTTGCAACATGTAGCTGCCACGAGTTCACAGCCTCCACCCAATGATAGCACGTCTCCAAGGTAACAGAATTGCGTCACTACTTCAAGCTTGTCATCACCAGGTATCCACCTCCGTCAGTGGTCTGCCATTCGTTGGTCTTGCTGCACCGTGATGTAATTTAATTAAACAATTATAATTGCACCAGAAAATTCCTCATCATGTCACAAGAATACCAGTTCACTGTGCCATGTTAGCAGGTAGATAGATAAGTAGTGATGATAGTGTTGATGTATGTAAAAAAAGTGAATGCTGAATAAAAAAAATTCTCACAGACATCTACAAGGAATTGGCACGTTAATCTCCATCTATCATCAAACGTTGTTATGTCCCCTCCAGGTGTAATGCTGTCTTCTTCCGTGGTGGAGCACCTGAACAATTTTCCTTTCATAATGAAAGGACGACAAGCCGACAATGAAGTGTGAAGTGTCTGATAATTCCAGAAGTATACGACAGAATTCCTGGTGACTCTTTTGTCTACAAGAATAAGTGAAAGCTTTTGAAGAATGGCATGTCTCTTTCACGGGGTGGAAGTTTTCCTTTTTCTTTTCTCTTTTTGGCTTTTGAGAGTTATTGGTTTCCTAGGCTCCAAAATAACTTCTTTTAAAACCAATATCAATCATTTTATTCTGAGTAGACGAGATGTACTAACCTGAGATTTCGATTGTTGATCGATCACAAAAGAAAAACTAATAGCTACCATATTTCCTTAACATATTTAACTAGCAGAGACACTCAGTGTTGCCTGGGAATGAAAATGGTTCCTATATATCAGAGCGCCTTTTCGTCGCCATTACTCAAGGGAATGCTTCGAGCCTACTCTCGACATGCCAAAACAGAAAAATATCCAATCAAAGTTCCTGATATTTCTTATACATCTGCAAAGGTTTTTTTTTAATTTGGCAGTTGAAAGTGGATCTTGGGTTTACTTTCAGCATCCTCGAAACTCTCGCTTCCATTATTTTGTCCTGTAGTCCTTACATTCCATGAGCGATGTTTTTGACAAAGGGGGAAGAATTGCTGGTTTGGGGTCGGAATCTATCCATCTAACACTTATCGTTAGCTAGTTTTTGATCTGGAAGTAGTATGTTTTTTTAGCTTCTTATATCAAGTGGTTCGTGCCTTGTCTGGAGCGATTGCCATAAAAAAGGACAGAAACAAAGTAAATGGTTACATTGACTTTTTAACGTGAACAAAATTGAACTTTTATGTCAATTTAATTTTACGTATTACAGCTATTTTCTATTTGATAATTTGTTATTCTTTAAATTATTGACTAATATGTTTTAACGTCTTCATTTATTTTTTTATTTTTTTAATGTGGGCTATATTTAGTTTAAATCTGTTTTATGCAAAAGGAGTAAAAACGGGGTTGAAGTGTTTCATGAAAATTTCGATAAATTTTAACGATGGGTATTAGATATCAATTAATATATATTCCACAAATTCCAGTTTCTTTGAAGTATTTTAAAGGGTTTTTAGAGGGCATAATATGGGCACAACCTACCATTTCAAAATTAAAATATTTAAGATTTACATTGAATTTGATTCATGAAAATTAGACACCAATTAAGTAAGATTCCCTGAATTTCAATTTCTTCTTAAAACCTCTTAAGCTTAAGCCTTAAATTTGAGACATTTTCTAGAATTATGCTGTCTTCAGGATGCATTTGTTTTATGGAAAACGTGCAACCCTCGGACAGCTAGCATAAACTCTTATCGACAAGCAATACTCTGAGGCATAGTATTATTTTAGACACCGCTTTATTGATCATCGACAAAGGTAAAACTGTAAGAAGAATGAAAACATTGTTTCAGAAACACAAAGTACACAAATGAAAACAAGGCAGGACGGGGAGTTGCCTAAAGTCTAATGGACCGTAAGCTAAATAAATTTACAGAATAGAAAATATTAAAAGCATAAAAGATAATACAAGAAAGGAGAAATACAACTATGCTAGGAAACAGGCATGTTACACGTGGTAAATGGGGGTTCGCACGTGGTTAAAAAGGTAAACAAAGTTCGCTTAGATAAAATAAAATGAAAATAATACTAGCGCTATTTGTTCTATTTTGAGGGAAACGAAAGGTAATATTTCTTACCAGAGATGCCTAAAATGTCGGAATATTTAAAGAGATAGAAATCTCTACATAAAGGTCGGTTGAAAAGGCAGCTAAAAGAACGGGAACAAGGCACCGGAAACTTCTCACTCGGTGTCAGTGCTAGAAGAATCCCTTAAGAAAAAAGGGCCGAAAAAGGGAGATAAATACTAAGGGATTTATTCTATGCTAGACAGAACAAGAATCAAAATCATGTAATGGAATTTGACTAAAATTGGAATAAGGATTGTATACATAAGGTTTAGTAGTATTATATATTGATTTTAATCTTCGTAAGGGGAGATAAACGTGGTGCAAATCAGGGAATTCATTTTACCCATTCCCGGGGCGGGTATTCTGCTAGTATGTATATACTGAGACATGAGACGGCTAGCTAAGCACTGAGATTGTATACATGTCTCATTATGAAAATAAATCCATTTTACACCTGTTGGTCGAGCATCTGACGCCTACGTATATTAGACGGCGCATCTATTAATATTCATGACATATTTTACACCTGACACAGCAATTGTTTTGTTTGTAATACATCTGTCTGCACACTATGTTCAATTCACAATTATCATTGTCAGACGATCGTATCATTTCGAAGTGGGAGACTACAATTTACATGTGAAATTACAACCATATCTACAACGTTGCTTCTTTAAAAGATACCCGTGTTTGGTGTAAACAAATAAAGTATTAAAAAAAAAAAACGGACAATATGTATGGATCTGTAACACAGAACAATCTATAAAGATTGTTCCTAGTGCTCCTACACTTATTGGTATCACAGTGATATTCTTCATGCACCATGTTTCTTTCAGTCACGTGGCAAGTTCCATGCATGTGCTTCGTTTTTCTGCCTCTTTCGTCTCTACCCTGTCTTCTTTTTTGCGTGTACTTGAGAAGCATGTGGTTATACAACAGTTTCCGACTTTTTTATGCACTCCTTTGCAATAGTGTTGTACTCTGCAAGCTCTTTCATGCCGCGCCGGTTTGGTAGTAGGGGGAAGACCAGGCAGTGTTGCATCGTATGGTCCTCCTCTCCACATTCACAGATGGTTGGGTCAGTTTTGTAGCCTCATCTAGTCATACCAACTTTTGATCTCCCCATTCCTGTTCTCAGGCGGTTTAGTGTTTTCCACTGGAGCCAGGGTGCCTCTGAACCGGAAGGGAGTTCCTCAGAAGCAGGGATATCTTCTAGCCATCTGGTCCACAGCTGTAGTCTGGTCTGTTCCTGAGATGTTGTTAGGGGTTTGACATGGCTGAGGAAACTTCTCTTTGTCTTCAGTCGTTGGACCGTTGGTTCACGTCCATGAAGGAGATGGCGTTCATCACTGATAGCCTTTATGATCTCTACTCGGCTGGCAACTTCCCGTCTCACATCTGAAGGGGTAATGTCAGTGAGAAGATGCATCTAATTTTAGTAGTATATAAATAGATACATTTTTTTACCTTGTTCGCCCAAAACGATGCATATTGCCACTAAATTGTAAAGGCTACTGTGATAGGCGCCAGATTTATAGAGAGCAACCTGGCTAGGGGAGTTGGGCAGCAAGATATTTATTCACATTACATTTAAATTTTTGCATGTTTGTATGGTTGGGGAAACAGAGAGTAGAGAGGGAATTCTAAAGGGAAGCTGTCCGAGGAAAGAAATTATTCGAGTAGAAATTTTTCTGGCATCTACAGAAAAAGGACGGGATTTTTCTGCTCGTCGGACGGGTCAGGGGTATTTACGTTGAGGGGGAACTGTAAGTTCATCGGTAGACATTCTGTAGAAGTACTTGTAAAATAAGCAGTGGGATGCAACCCTGCAGTGAATGCGACAGGGGCTGGAGCTTAGCAGCCAGTGCGGAACCTATTAGGTTAGAAATTATTTTGCCCACCCAGTCCAAGAGGTAAACATTAGTGATTGTTGTACCAGCCCAGATGTTGCAACAAAACTCCATTCTTGGCGAATGGTGTCGTTTTAGAGATATGGGATAATGGCAGGTTTTTCTAGTACAATATTTGTTCACGATATATATGAATATTCTTACAATAGCAATTCAGCATTTAGTTAATTCATATATATATATATATATATATATATATATATATATATATATTCTGTTCACATAAGCATGCAACCAAACGAATCAAAATGGATATTAAAACTAAGGTCACTCTTATAGCTGACGCACCATTCAATATATATATATATATATATATATATATATATATATATATATATATATATATATATATATATATATATATATATTTGCGTTATAATGGAATAAATCCAGGAGGAAATCCGGGTATGAGAGCTCAATGTGGTAAACAGAGCAAGAATAAAATATAATAACACGAAATTACATAATTATCGATGCAATAATTTATTTCAACCTTGTGGTTTTTTCAAGCATCTAATCCAGACAATTACATTTTTGAGACTGAAAGGAAATAATTAAATTTACACTCGACAATTCAAATACAATTAGAGAGAGAGAGGTGGTAAC
>OY744542.1:72262052-72312052 GCA_963556195.1 Sepiola atlantica | reverse complement strand
TGTATATATATATATATATATATATATATATATATATATATATATATATATATATATATATATATATATATGGGAAATGAAAAAGGACAAAACACAAAAAAAATCCAGCGCTCACAGTAGCCACAGCTACTACTTTCGTTTATCTCTCCATCATGTCAACCCAAAATTTCGATGTACTTGCATGACATTTTTCTTCAAATTATTATCCTGAGGAAGTCTTACAATAAAGACGAAACGTTGATGAATATATAAAAAATATCTCTTTGGTTTTTTCCATTACGTCGGATTACTATCATCCTTTCTTTCTCATATATATATATATATATATATATATATATATATACATATATATATATATGTATGTATATGTATATTATGTATATATATATATATATATATATATATATATATATATATATATTTATTTGTGTAAAATGAAAAAAGGAAAGCCAAAACCTCTGTGATTTATGTATTCATCAACGTTTCGTCTTCATTGAAAGACTTTTTCAGGGTGAAGAAAGCAATGTAGGAAAATCATACAGAATATTAATTTTGATATGTCAGAAAGTATCCAGTCCCGTTACTTTTTAGACACACCTCTGTGTTAAGCTGGAGTGCCAGGAAAAGAATGTCACAAAACCACTAATTTGGACAAAATCATGATAGGAAAGACGGATAACAAAAACCATGGAGGAATTACTTTCTTTTAGTTTTGCAAGGCGAGGTTTATCAAAGGCTAATTTATTAAGTCTGATTTCAAAACTTTATTTTAATTACAAAGTGACAATCCCCTTAATGGTAGGCTAATTATATAGGTGCTCATCCCAAGAGGCACAAAATAGCATTTAGAGAGCAGTAACTTGACGGTCAAACATTGATAAGAAAAAATTCTCAGTGCAATTACACACACATACACATACACATGCACAGACACTCATTCACACACAAACACACACATTATAGTTATTCTTGAAAGGGTGGGCACTCTTTTGGGGAATAATTAATTGTTTCGCTTAAGCAGTAATGCAAAGGTTACCTCCCTTGGTTGGATCTTCTTAGAGACAATTTAATAGTACTGATTAAGGTAGTATTTACACTTCTCATTTGCACACACACACACATATATATATATATATACATATATATATATATATATATATATATATATATATATATATATATATATATATATATATATATATATATATATATATAAACGACCTACATATCTACATCGTATTCTCTCTGCTGGACTCTTCGACACCGGACTTTTTGGCAATCGGACATTTGCTTGCACCCTGGCACAGTTTTGCCCTACGTTTCTTTCCCTACAACTTTTATTTTATTTCATTTTTTCAAATTTTAATTCTTGGCCAATGCCAACTTATCTATCCCAGCGACTTCCTCTGATGATAAGATTTTGATCTTTGAAAAGCCTGGCTTAAGGAAAATTTAACTTGAATAAATTGCCTTTTTGCGGAATATACCTTGCTTTGAACTTTTGAATTGAATTTTGATTTGGCTTTTGCTTTCTCTAATTCCTTTCCATTCTCCTTCATTTATATATATATATATATATTTAGGGAGAGTTTGAATTACCTACTAGACACCATCCTCGAGTGTCTTCGGTCTCTCTGTACAAGGGTTTGTCAGGACAACCTAACATGATGATACTTCACATTACAAGTAAACCCTGATCAAATATTCAAAATAACATAGTATTCGAAGCCCAAATAAGATCCCCTCGACATGGTTGCATACTGGCTAATACGAGGAATGGTGCACCTTCTACAAGTGATGTTACCTTAAATATACAGCATAATCACGTCTTTCGCATTGTTCCATGAAAGTTGTTTACAATTTAAATTCAGTGACGCTGGAATGGCATCACAGAACAAAATCGCATTACGTTAAGCATTTTAAAATGTCTACAACTTTCTTGGAACAATGCGAAAAACGTTTCTCCACCGTCGTTTTAAAAATTCTCTTGTTTCTCCAGCTTTTTTGTTCATTTGCTTTTGACACCTGAGGATTATTCGATGAAGAATCGAAAACACTTGTGAAACCTATGGAGCATTTATTAATTTTTTTGATTTTAATACAAAAAAGACCATCAGAAAATTGAAAAAAAAAAAAAAAAGTATTCTATTATTTTTAAGAATGTTTGCATAAATATATATATACATAATTATTTTTTATAAATAAATATTTATTATCAATAGACATATGTGTTTTATGTTCACTAACACTCATCAGTGTTGTTTATATAACTGCACCGCTGGTTGAACGACTTGAACCACGGATCCTGATAACTCCAATCCAACATTATCAACCACTCGACCACCATGACAGCCATATTTAAATGTGATAGAAATAAAGTGTATATTTATTTATGAACATAGTAAGTCTCAGAAAGTGTTCGATTTACTAAGGGAGAGAACTTTCACAATATTGTTTAATTAGAAACTTTTCATATTTCTCTGAAAGTGCTTGACTTGAACGGAGCTTTAATAATGTTTTTTATAAATATATATTCATTATCCACAGACATATATGCTTCATGTTCACTAACAATCATCAGCGTGGCTTATATAACTGTATTTGAACCCTGGTGTATATATATATATATATATATATATATATATATATATATATATTACTATTTCATGTATCCACATAAAATTTTATAAGGAGATATAATTTTTTATGTATCAATTTTCAGTATTTACTTCAACAGTGCTCGATACGTAAGTAGAGCTAGGTAGTAAGCTATGAAAATATATTTATGGCAATTAAGCTACACAGAGCCTCCCACGTTTCATCCCCAGGGGGAATCTTCAGGCTAAAATGCTTTTAGCCTGACGATAGGAAGTAACACTAACCAAACCTTTGTTCGTGGGAAGCCCAACGATTGGCTGAGAGAACAACAAAGAATCTGATTGGTTAACTAAAATAACTCCATGCATTTAAGCCTGAAGATTCCTGGGGATGAAACGCAGGAGCCTCTGTGTAGTTTAATTGTCATAAATATATTTTCATAGCTTACTATATATATATATATATATATATATATTTCACTTTGAAGATAGTTTATTAAGTGAAGACCGGGATTAGGCCATTAAAAATAAGTTCGATGATACTCGATTACAGGGTACAGAGCATTTATATGTGATTTTTTGAAGGCTTACCAAAGCATTCCGTTCAGGAGATCATTCATCACCACAAAAGACTTTTTCTTTCAAAGATTATTTATTTTCCATATATATCCAAATTAAATATATATATATATATATATATATATATATATATATATATATATATATATATATGATATTTTATCAACAGACACGTGTCTCATCAGTGTGGCTAGAACTAGCAGAAGAGAGAGAGAGAAAGAGAGAAAGAAAAGGAGAGAAGATGAAGTCGACAGACAGGTAGATAATTTTTATAGTCAGATCGAAAGATACTAGAACCGAATATAGACAGATTCATTAACAGAGAGACAGGTGTACGAGCGATAACAGTTTTAATCAGGATGCTGACAAGAACATATTATTGGTAGAGTCAGTAAGAAGATGGAAGTAGATAAAATATATTTGAATAGATATAAACCATTGACAAGATGTGCAAAGACATTTGCGGTGCTTTCAAAAAGTAATAAGGCTAATCTTTAGATTTCTATTTTTCAGGTCGGCAACCCTGATCAAAAAATAGGTTCTTCTTGGTTAGATGGTGAATGTAAGTGGAGAATGACCCCTTCTCTTCCCCACAGTCCCTTTCTCACAGAAGAGATCTTGCTAGTCTTTTGCTACTCTATCGTTATTGGATACGACATAATCACAGTGACACACCGGTCCTCGTTAGATCACCCAAGTTAAGTGACGTTGAGCTTGGTCAGTTACAGATGGGTGACATTTGGGAATACCAAGCGCTGTATGTGGGAGGACGTCAACAGCTTCCTGCAAGAACTGAAAAAATACTAACGTTGTCATCTCCCCTGACCGGGATGTACAAGCGGCTGGGGACTGCTTCTGAATTTGATATTCCCTAGAAACTTCCTCTTTCGAAGGAAGCCGGTACAACCTGCTTCGGGTGAATGCTTCTTCGTTTCGCTTCATTTTTTTTTTATCTTTATTTTCATGGTAGGCACTATACTGAACGACAATCTCTGGTTCCCACTGTAAGACATTCAGAGCAAGAACTTATCTGGCTACCACCACTACAGAGAACTTTCCTTTGTTCTCTGTTCGTGTTTAAAACCAAATAGAACTTTCATAAGTTTGTTTTTTTCAAAAGCGTTCCATCTGAAAATTAATTCGTATGGTATTACTGGACAAGTATTTTGTATAATCAGATCCTTCTTAGCCAAAAGAAAGATCCATGTCGTCCTTGAAACAACATGACATTAATGCAGGTGTGCTCAAGTGGTCGATCATAAAATCGTTATTATTCCTGATTTTGATAAAAGATCTCCATGATGAAGTTGTATCCGAGAACAGCATATTTTCTAATGAGACTATGTTGCAGTCTAGACATGTGGGCAAAACAAACGCACACATATATCTAAGGCAATGGTTGAATCCTTAGAAAATGACCTCCAGTCTATGGTGGAATAGGACCCAGAATGAATGGTTGCATTTAATGTTACTAAAACAAAGCTTCATTCCTTTAATGATTATAAGGAACCTTTCCAACTACTAAGTGCCATGGCTAATAGCAAGATTACAACTCCTCGACCTAATATTCAGAACTCATCTGACTACCACCACTACAGAGAACTTTCCTCTGTTCTCTGTGTGTGTGTGTAAAACCAAATAGAACTTCCAAAAGCGTTCCATCTGTAAAACACAATACCACGGGATTGCTTTACTGCTGACTACAACATAGTCATCTTCAAGTCCAATGTAAACAAATACTTGTTGAGCCGTCCTCTTAAGTAATGAAATCCTGCACTTTCCACCTGTCATCCAAGTCCTCTCACAGTATTGTTCTACGTCCAATTGATAATCTCATTAACCCTAACCCCTAACCCTAACCCTACCACATCGAAAGAAGACTTTCCTTTCTCCCCCCCTCGATGGATCAGGTGGAATTTTCATGGACAGATTTTCTTTGCAAAGACTTCCCATTTGTGGAACACAATACTGCAGGACTGCTTCCCTGCTGATTAAAAACTTGGTCGTTTTCAAATCCAATGTCAACAAATTCTCATCAGAAACTGTCCCATATGTAATCAAAGGCAGTTCATACCATTGGTCAATTTTAGTACTTCCATAGTGTTCCTCATCTTTTGTAGCATGTTTCTAATGAATTCAGTCATGACTTAGATGGCGAAAACCATTATTTGAATTGAAAAGTTTGAATGACACCTAAGGGTCAGTGGTGACTCCTGAGGGAGAGAGAATTCTCCCATTTTCCTTCAAGCTAAGTGGCAGCGTTAAAGTCACCGTGCCTGATGGTCTATCAATCTGCCTGTCTTTCTCTCTTGTGTGCGCGCATGCCATTAAAACCCGTCACTTTAAAGTATAGTAAACTATCTCCGGTTTTTTTTTGCAACTGTTCTGATTTATTAATCTTATAAACTAACATCAGCGTCCGAGTGATTTTGTTTACAGAAGATCAACAACCTTGGCTTCCTGCCGACGACAACGGGTGTATAATGGTTTATACACGTCACGGACAACCGAAACTGGTACATGATAACATAGCATTTGCGCAGCATTGAATATGTGCAGCATTGAATTTATGCATGTTTTGTTGCTTTGAGCCTTGATAAGTGGTCAGTTAATAGTAAAAGAAGTAACTAATCTATCTTGAATACAAATTGGAAAGAAAACAGGAACAGTGTGCAGCCTGTTTTTGATGAATACAGTCATGACTTGTAGACTTGATAACAACATTTGTGCAGCATTGAATATGCACAGAAGTGGATATGCGCAGCATTGATTTTGCACATAGTCTATTGTACAAAAAAATGGAGATAACGCCTGCGTCATTTTATTTCATCTTGAACGTGTTGACCTTCCTCTATCCTCGTATGCTTTCGTTTGCTGTAAAAAGAAGACAAATTTTTATTTAAAATTTTTATTTCGTTTTTGTTTTGCTCAGTCTGATCACGAATGACAGAATGAAATCAGATTCCTTTGCCAGAAGCAAATTGCTTTGAGTCTTCGAGATGATATTAGTGTGGTTCTTTTATTATTATAATTAAATTCCGACTAGTATTTACATTGGAAGAGAAAAAATATCTTAATTCCATCTTCATAATTTACACTATGTGAGGCTAAGGGTTAATGAGATTGTCCGTTGGTTGGATGATGAACTATAATATGAGAGGATTTGGAAAAGATGGCTGGAATAGGCAAGATTTGATCACTTAGGCCATTAGTATCAAAATTCTTTTCCTTTAATTTATAATCAAAAATCTTTTTTTATACAATATTATTTGATACTAAATAAGTAAGAAAATATATATTACAAAAATTGATGGTTCTATTTTAGGATCAAACTTTTTAGAGTATACTGTATTTGAGTAAGGTGCTTTTTTACATTAGGGGTCGCGCTAAAAGTCCCTCAGCATCTGTGCTTTCCGGATGTTCACGTTAAACGCCGGACAGTGCCGAATAAAAAATCTGTTGACTCACCTGCGTTCAAAAAATAAAAAACACAAACGAGGCTGGATTGACAAGCGGGACAAAACAAGCAAACATTTTTCGAAATTATTATTTATTTTTTTAACGCAATTTCAAATAAGTGTTTAAATTAAAAAGTTATGTTTCTTTTTACTTTTATTTTTCTTATTAAACATTTGCACGAAAGAAATCTTTTTTAAACAAAAAAATAGCAGTGAAAAATTAATCAAGTATTTTTTTCCATTTTTGGCGTAAATTATTTTTTTTGTTGGTAAACTTTTTTTTTTATTGACTACTTTTGTTTATTTCGTTAGGGTTCAGGGTTAGGGATTAGGATCAGGGCAGACGTCAGTGATACCATGTAAAAATTCATGTTGCAATCGCGTTTCAACCAGTTTGCAAGTTCAGCGTTTCATTCAGTTTTAATGCTTAGATGTCGTCTGCTTATTCATCTCGCTCTGGGGCTTTTCGGCGTTTATCGTAAACCACTGGAAAGCACCGACGCGTAGGACTTTTACCGCGGGTCCCAATGTAACAAAGTACCTTTGAGTAAAATTACTTTCTAAAATTTACTTGAATTCATAGGATAGTTAGAGAATTTATCAATACTATATATAAAATGTGGGCTGGTTATGAAGACAACCTACCAACATGATTCGATTGATGAACCTGATTCTATTCTTACGCTCTAGATTTTCACAGAATACTGAAAACTGAGACATCAGTGTTGCCAATATACATAAGACAGTAGGTGTAGTATTTGAAGGACACTCCAACCTTTATGACTAACTATAGATATCTCTGAAAAATAACCCTAACGTTGTTGAAATGTGGTTATTTATATCACATACATTTCAAAAAGTGACATTCGGTTTATTGATTTGAAGATTACTTTGCTGATAATTATTTTGTATGTTAAGAAGACAGAATTTTTATTGTTTTAAAAAGTAGTAAATTACCACAAGTTTCAATAAATAAATAAATAAATAAATAAATAGAAAAAACATATTTGTTTTATTTATTTCAAGAATATTTAGCCGACAATGAAAATTATTTTTACGGAAGAAGAAAGAGTTATTTTCTTTTTCAATAGTAGTCAATACTATAAAGAAAGAAAATAACTGAACTGAATATTATTATTATATTATTATTATTATATTATTATTATTATTATTATATTATTATTATATTGTTATTATTATATTGTTATTATTATTATTATTATTATTATTATTATTATTATTATTATTATTATTATTATTATTATTATAATATTATTTACTCACTAGGAGTTATCACACTGGTCATCGTCAGTGATCACCCACTGCCAACAACCTGTGGTATTCCCTGGAGTCTGAGTGACAACAAGTCTCCTCAGACTTCCAGTATGCTCCACCTCTTTTCGTTCATCACCGCTGATGACCTTGCGGTATCGCAACAGCCACCTACCACCGATTTCACGGTGATAAGGGCCATTGGTCTCCTCTGGGGCCCGGGTGGCAACAAGCCTCCCCAAGGTCCCAGAGCTGTCCGCGCTCTTCCAGTGGAGGTCTGGTTTGCGCTTTCCCTCCTCAACCCTCTGTCCATAATTTTCGTGGTGTCAGCCTATGCTTGCGCCTCTCTCTCGCAGTTGTATTTTCCCCGGTTCTGTTGTCTTGTGTTTCCATGTGTTTGTTCTCCATTCGTTGCTTATGTGGGTTGGTTTCCGCATTCGAGGACATTTCTCAGGATTGTAGCGGTTTTGATCATTACTGTCCTTTGTATGGTCTCAGTTATCCCTTTGATTCCTATTTCTCCTAGTCTTTTCTCCATGTTTTTGGGGACTGTTCCTAATGCTCCTATGATTATTGGTGTTATACTGACTTTCTTCATGTTCCATATTCCTTTCAATTCTCTGGCAAGTTCAGTATATTTGCTTCTTTTTTCCGTCTCTTTGATCTTCACTCTGTGGTCCGCTGGAACGGAAAAGTCTACGATTTTGCAGGATTTTTCTTTCTTGTTGATTGTTATCATATCCGGTCTCCTTGCTGTTATGAGTTTGTCTGTTTGTACATTCATATCCCATATGATTTTGTGTTTTTCGTTTTCTTATTATTATTATATTATTATTATATTATTATATTATTATTATTATATTATTATAATTATTATTATTATTATTTTTATTATTTTTATTATTATTATTATTATTATTATTATATTATTATTATTATATTACTATTATATTATTATATTATTATTATTATTTTATTATTATTATGGTATTCTACACAAGAACATGGAATGATTCTGAAAAATAATCAGTTTGTTAATGTTAGTGTTGAACACTAATGCTGTTGGATAATAAGACAACCCGAGGAAATAAAGTAGAGTAGCCTCTGCTCCAAGCAATTTCAAATCGGCCATGTCACTGTCGTGAGAAAGTGATTTATAAGTGGAAGGTATTTAAAAGAACTGCCATCATTGCCAGTTGAAGCTATCTTAGAAAACTAAGCCAAAGTGCAGACCCGAAGATGGTTACGGGAATCTCTGAAAATCCTAAAATTTAATTACTGAAACTGCAGGGAGATCTTGTAACAGATAATGTCAAAGTGCACGTTTCTGCTATTAGAAAGTATTCTATTTGTACGGGAAATGTGTGAGTGTGAGGAAAAAAAACCTCATATATATATATATATATATATATATAATAATGGTAATAATCCAGGTGAAAAATATCCACAGGGTGGTAATCCAGAGAATTTTAACCGGGTTTATAAAAAGTGCTCAATATCAAAATAGAGCTTTATATATGATAGTTTTATTTACACAGACATGTACAAAATCTGCGACACTGGCATGTCGATGTTATCGATCAACAGTTACTATAAACTGAGATCTCATCAGGCAGAGTTAGAATCCGATCTTAACCTCAGATCATATTTGGAGATATATATATATATATATATATATATATATATATATATATATATATATATATATATATGAGGCATGTCTAAATCCGACCTTAGGCCAGAAAAAATATTTCAAATACGTTTCAAAGTAGGCCCCTTGAGCTTGCACACATTTAGCCCACCGATCCATCCACTGCCGGAAAAACCTCTGAAAGTCTTCTTTTGAAATGGTATTAATCTCCGCCGTCACGTTAGATTCAGCAGATGTTTGGAAGAGATGCGATGGGTGTAACACAAATTAAGGAGTGGTTACAACCGATTCAAAAATGGTCGCACATCAGCAGAGAGTGACCAACGTTCTGGCAGACCCCAAACTGCTCGGAGTGCAGCTGTTGTTGAGAGGGTGTGAAAAAAGAGATAATGCGGAACGTGACGGCGGAGATCAACACCATTCAAAAAGAAGACTTCCAGAGGTTTTTCCGGTAGTGGATGGATCGGTGGGCTAAGTTTGTTAATTGTTTTTGGAATGTAATATTTTCGTGTTATTAACTACGATTTGTCTTTAATCAGAGGGGAGTTATGTTTTTGTAGATGTTGGTGACTGTGAACCGGGTTTGCACCTCCCGATTGTCTGAAATTGTTACTTTCCTGCACTGATGAGAGCAATAAGCTTGAAACGCTAGCGTCTGTAGGTATTAATAATTTAATATTTATTTATAAATATTATAAACCCCTTTAAGAAATTAAAGTTGAGCACTCTCAAGGATGTTAAAAATAGACTGCCAAAAAGCTCTAATGTAAAGTTCCAAATACGTTCATCTGACACTCTCGACTAGTCTTCTATCTGTGCCCGCTTCTAGGTACATATAGATCTTTATTTCCTTTAATCACGTGACTGTTTCCGGTGGCCGAGTTGATATGGCGATTGCTTGCAGATTTTAGGCTTACTCTGTGAATGCCTCCTGACCGTCTGAAATTGTTACACTGATGAGAGCAATAAGCTTGAAACGCTAGCGTCTGTAGGCATGAATAATATAATATTTATAAATATATATATATATATATATATATATATATATATATATATGATCAGATAAAGAGATAGATTACAGATGAATTAGCTTAAAGCCATTAGTATTAATTTGGTTTTCCCTGAGGTAATCTTGAAGTCTGAAAGTTAATCAACATCTCGCGACAGAAAAGCGCCGATATGATCTCATTTCATTCTGCAGTTAATTCTTCTAATGATTGCAATGTTATTACCGATTCCTTCAGGATAAGTAAAGCTCTTTGTTTTTTTTTGTACATTAATGGAAATTGCAACGCTTCAAGGATTTCTAGAATTGAAATCAACATCTGAGTTGATTACCCTCGGGTATGAATCCTGGTCTTCGGAATGACGACTCATCTCTATCGTCGCTCCGTCTTCCCCTGGATGACATTCACAAGTTAGCTTAAATAAATGAGATTGCAAAAATTTTAAATGATTTGAACTCAAAATTGGATCAAGTTTAAACTGTTTAGAGTTTTTTGATTTCATGGAGTTTTTTTTTTCCCTTCCCTAATGAAACTTGCATTTAATTATGCATACGAAAATCTGATAACCTTCATGACACATACTGCTGCTGTTGCTGCTGCTGCTGCATCGGTTCAACGTCTGTTTTACATGCTGACATGTGTTTGACGGCTTTTAGAAATTGACTTCCAAATTAACCTATTTCTGCACAGGTCTTTATTTATCTCTCTTTCTCTCAAAGCCATCTTTATCACTTCCTTCCATGTTTTCCTTGGCCTTCCACTGTGAACTGACCCTGCTACCACAACTGTTCTACATATACTAACACAATCACTCTCATCCATTGTTTCAATATGACCAAACCAATGAAGTTTCCTATACTGCATTCATCTACCTATACTGGCCAGATTTAATCTTCCTCTGAGGTCATCAGATCAAAGCCTCTCTTTAAGACTCACATTACACATCCATCGTATCATTCTCATATAATTTTACTCCATGCAACACATGTCCTCAACCCACACTGGCCAGGTTTCACTTCCACAAGACCATCATGTGAGGAATAGGATCCATTGTTCATCTTACTCTTGGCTAGAATCATCTCAGTCACCACAATAACACATTTACTCTAGGGCCTTAACCCTAACCCTAACCCTGCTTAAAATTATCTACAAGTTTATTTAAAACTTTTATTTATCATGAATATATTAATATACAAATTCCGAAGGTCAAGATAGTAGTTCGTTTATTCATTTTTCACCAAATTTTGTATGAGACAGCAAAACTGACTGAGTGTAATTATTTGGAAAAAAGTCTAGTTTGGTCCCTAGTGGAATGAAATGCTCTGAAATGGGCAAAGTTTTTGCAGAGATCTAAAATTTCCATCATGATTATGATGATGATCATCATCACATCGGTTTAACTTCCGTTTTATATGCTGGCATGTGTTGGACGGATTGGGGTTTGCTGAAAATCTACCAAAAGTTCAGATTAACGGTTGTTTGTATGAAGCAAGTACAGGTTTCACTGAAGGTAGGAAGACTGACAATCTGCCTCTTGAATTGACAAAACTTTTACTTTTTCACATCTCAAATCTCGCATATTGCACACAGAATAAATGTTGTGTTGATGATGCCTCACGATTTTATCACTTTGGTCTTCAGAAAATTTTTCCCTTTCATCTTCGTTCAATCGTCATATCTCTAATATATCCTTTGTATTCAATAAAGTGGAAAATACCCGCCTGCCTCTCTCGTGGTCCCACCGATATGGGTGACTATCTCGTTTCCCTAAATCCCTCAATTGTATAAAATAGAAACTTGTGTTCAATTAAGCGTACATAAAAATCTTGCATTTTGTAAGTAATAAGTAATCAAACTCTGTTCATTCTATTAATCACTTTTTATACTCCCATAATATTCTTCATCATTCAACTGGCAATCATTCCATCTCATTAACCCTTATCGTCGAATGGCTTTCACTCTTAATAAGTGAGGACTCATTAGTAAAAAAAACAAATACTTCGAAATGGATTGATTTTCCATAAAACAGACAAAAACAATCGTTTCCAAGAGATATTTTGTGTTTCAGCATTAAATAACCCATCATCATCATCATCATCATCATCATCATCATCATCATCATCATCATCATCATCATCACCATCATCATCATCATCATCATCATCATCATCATCATCATCATCATCATCATCATCATCATCATCATCATCATCATCATCATCATCATCGGATTTAAATGATTGTCGAGTTGGTCGGGTGTATTTACGTCCAGGGGGTGTACAGCAGCAATTATCAGAGTACATTCCATTGAAGTACGTGTAAAACAGGCACAAGGATGCAACATTGCGGCGATGGGACAGGAGCTGGAGCTTGGTGGACAGTGAGGGACCTATTAGATTAGCGACTCTTTTTTGGACCCTGTTTAAGAGGTAGAGACTAGTGGTTGGTACACCAGCCCAGATGTGGCATCAATACCCAATGTACATACAATGAATGGAAAGACATTACTAATCCCTGAAGCAAGATAGCAGTGAATGCAGTGTTCACTATATATAGTTCTCTGTATTAGTAAGTCCACATAGGAAAAACGGGGTGGAAGATATTCTATTACAACAATGATCCAAAAGGGGTTGACTTGCCGTTAAACAGATGAACCAGACAAAGTTAAATCCTATTGGAAATCTACAACAGACAGAATTTAAACTTAAAAGAGTTCATCAGTGGACCTCCCCTTATTCTCGCTCAACAGGAGTTGAATAAAATATTCTTTACATCTGACAGCTGTCATAACAAATAAGCAACGCACGAATAAATATTGAACATTATCTATTGATTTATGTCGAAAACATCTGCTTCCTATTTATATGCTGAATTTGCCATATATATATATATATATATATATATATATATATATATATATATATATATATATATTAATTAATTAAGTTCAAATATTAACAAAATGAACAAAACCAATACTTTTCAAAAGTGCTCAATATATATTAGAGCTTTTTATATTAAAATAAACATAGTTTGAGTATCCGACAATTGTTCAGAACCTCTTCGGCTTCTCCTGAGGGATATACTGATGAGCAAAGATTAGATCCGCCAATACACAATCATAAAAAAACAAAAACAAAAGACAAAAAACAAACAGACAAATTACATTTCAAAATTTTCAGACGAGAAACCCTTTTCGTATAAGATGACATTTTGACACCGACCTATAGACGCATAAGAAAGTCGGTCAGCTCAAACTATAGGCAGGACTGGCTAGAATCGGCCCGTCTCCCCTTCCTTAATTCCATGCACACACACGTTTTTTTATGATTGTGTATTGGCGGATTTAATCTTTGCTCATCATTTGCTGAGGAGGAGCCGAAGAGGTTCTGAAAGAATTGTCGGGTACTCAAATTTTAATATAAATATATATATATATATATATATATATATATATATATATATATATATATATATATATATATATATATATATATATATAATCTGGAGGCAAAACTAAATCAAATATTTGTAAACTTTTTAAATTAAAAAATAATTATTAAATAGGGAGGTGGTGTCTGATCAACACTGCTGGGATGCCATGATAAAGAAATACTGTTTTGTTTTTAAAATCCCGAAACAGTTTTCATGGTAAACAACTGACGATCCCTTATATATAAAAACATATATAAAAATATATTTATATTAGAGTATATTCTTGGAAGTAAACTAAAATAGTGATTGCAATAGATTGATTGACTTACTAGACTAAAATCTTTCAACAAAAAATTTTTTTTTTTTTTTTTTCTTTCCCAGTTTTGAAGGTTAAAAGAACTTCCGAGACTATATATATATATATATATATATATATATATATATATATATATATATACGAGGCCTATCTAAAAGTTATCCTACCTTAGGCCAGAAAAAATATTTCAAATATGTGACGGGGTTGAGACCTTAATCCCTTTCAAAGTAGGCCTATTGTGCTTGCACACACTTAGCCCACTGATCTATCCACTGACGGAAACACCTCCGGAAGTCTTCTTTTAGAATGGTGTTCATCTCCGCCGTCGCGTTTCGCATTATCTCTTTTTTCGCACCCTTTTAACAACAGCTGCACCCCAAGTAGTTTGGGGGCCTGCCAAAACGCTGGCTACTCTCTGCTAATGTGCGGCCATTTTTGAATCGGTTTTAACCACTCGTTAATTTGTGTTACACATCACATCTTCTCCAAACACCTGCTAAATCTAACGCTATGGCAGAGACGAACACCATTCCAAAAGAAGACTTCCAGAGGTGTTTCCGGCAGTGGATGGATCGGTAGGCTAAGTGTGTGTGGAAGCACAAGAACGTTGGTCTGTCATGCTTCAGTTTGAGAGAGCGATTTTACATGAATCCATACATATCTATAAATGCTTACGTTTCAAATAGCGTTTTTGCATACATCTGTACATATTTATAGGAAGCTCTGTCCAAACGTTGGTCTGCCATACTGCCGTTTAAAATAGCGTTTTTACGTTTGTCTGTCATGCTTCCGTTTGAAATAGCGTTCTTACATGTATCTGTACATCTCTATAATCGATAAGACGGCTGTTTGAACGTTGATCTGTAACACTGAAGTTTGAAATAACGTTTTTACTTGCATCTGTGCATATCTATAAAAAGCTCTGTTTGAACTTTGGTCTGTCATGCTTCCGTTTGAAATAGCGATTTGACATGCATCCATACATATCTATAAAAAGCTCTGTTAGAACTTTGGTCTGTCATGCTTCAATTGGAAATAGCGTTGTAAATGAATCTGTACACTTCTATAGGATGTTGTATGTGAACGTTGGTCTGTAACACTTAAATGTTAAATAGTGTTTTTTACATGTATCCGTGCATCGTTATAAGAAGCTCTGTTTGAACGTTGGTCTGTCATGCTTTAGTTTGAAATAGCATTGTAATTGATAAACGCACAGATTAAATGGCTGTATCTCAAGAATTCATCTGTTCTTGTTTATGGCCATTCGATCTTGTGACGTCGCTATAGCATCACAGTTTGAACCATTGTGTGCAGGGTATTAAGAGAGCTAAAGTGTTGTGGGCCTGATTGTTTGCAATATTGTTCAAGTATGAGATGGCCAATAGCACATCATCGCCAATGCGTGTATCCTTCTTTGTTTATCTGCTGTTGTACGGGTTCATATTTCACAAGATATAAAGAACAAGAGTAGAAAGGAATGAACTGTGGACGGCTTAAAGGGAAGTGAGAGGGGAAAAGAAGAAGACGAGGGATGAGAAGAAGAAGAAGAAGAAGAAGAAGAATGAGAAAGTGAAAGAAAAAGGAGGAGGGGGAGGAGAACAAGGAGAAAATGAGGAGGAAGTGGGATGAGAAGAGGGAAGAGAAAATAAAGAGGAAGAGGAGGAGAAATAGAAGGAGTAACAATAATAAAATTAAGTGAAGAAGAAAAAGGATTGGAAAGAGGAGATGAATAAGAATAAGACTAAGAAGACGAAGGGGGAGGAGGCGAAGAAGGGGGAGGATACGAAGAAGGGGGAGGAGGCGAAGAAGGGGGTTAAGGCGAAGAAGGGGGATAAGACGAAGAAGGGAGGAGGAGGAGGTGAAGAAGGGGGATAAGGCGAAGAAGGGGTTAAGGCAAAGAAGGGGGAGGATGCGAATAAGGGGAGGAGGCGAATAAGGGGAGGAGGCGAATAAGGGGGAGGAGGCGAAGAAGGGGATAAGGCGAAGAAGGGAGATAAGGCGAAGAAGGGGGAGGATACGAAGAAGGGGAAGGAGGCGAAGAAGGGAGATAAGGCAAAGAAGGGGGAGGCGAAGAAAGGGGGAAGGAGGCGAAGAAGGGGATAAGGCGAAGAAAGGGGATAAGACAGAGAAAGAGGGAGGAGGCGAAGAAGGGGGATAAGGCGAAGAAGAAGAAAAGAAGAAGAAACAGGAAGAGAAGACTTAAATGAATAGTGAAGAAGAACGAGAATGCAAGCTAATGATAAGAAAAGTAAGTATAAAGATATTATTTAAAAGAAGGAGGAGGAGGGGAAGGAGGAGGGGGGATAAAATGACAAAAAATGGCACGAAAAAAGGAAGAAAGAAGAGATGGGAAAATATGAAGTGGAATAATTATTTATCGGTGCAAAAAATAAAACATCAGAGAATTGATGGCAGATGAATATGAACAATAATCTCCAAAATAATTGAATGGAACAAAAAAGAAAGGGTGAACAAGGTAGTTAAGGAAAGAGATGATGATGATGATGATGATGATGATGATGATGATGATGATGATGATGATGAGGAGGAGGAGGAGGAGGAGGAGGAGGAGGAGGAACAGGAGGAGGAACAGGAGGAGAACAAATGACAAAAACTTCCAAAAGAAAAGCGGAATGAAAAAGATACGAAAATGACCAGCAGGATCTATTAGTATTGATTTACTCCTCTCCGGGAGTTAGGCACAAGGCCAGTTTTTATCTTACTCCCACAAGTAAGATGTGACCCAAGGTCGGGTCGGGAAAGTGGGCAGCCCCCGTCGGCATTCCCCGGTAGAGGCGCCTCAGACAGTAAGCAATAAACTTACTCCTCCCCAAAGAGGGGAGGCAATGCCTGGGAAGGTGGACCTCCCAGAACTGCACAGGACAGACCCATTGACCGGCGTAAATCAAGACCCGAAGGCCAAGACAACACCAGTATGGGGTGCAGTATCCATTGGAACAGATACTACACTTTGATCTTAGCCAAAAGGCCAAGTGAGGATCTATTGGTATTCAGAATAAAAGAATGGAGAAAATATGAATAATCAAAGTAAAAAGAAAAAAAAATTGAATTGAATGAAAAAAATAGAGAAAAAAGTTAAGATACGTCCGTTCACTTTGATTGTGAAAAGTTGTTTCAAGCTTAGGTGTGACAGAGTAAATAAACTTCTATTTCAGACTGAAGTGTGACAGACCTAGTGCCCTGCCGACAAGCAGAGTAAAAATGAAAGAAAAATGGGCGGCTAAAGGAAACAAGGATGCAAAGAAAATGAAGAAAAGAAAAGAAAAAGAAGATGATGAAGAAGAAGGGGGAGGATAAGATGAGGAAGAGAATTAAAAAAAGAAGACTAATGGGAAAGAAGAAAAAGAAACAGCCGAAGGGAATGGAGAATGGTAAAAACATGATAGAGGGACGTATCTAAGTAATGATATTTTAACCCGATGACAAGGCTATTTCAAATAGAAGTGTAACAGACGGACGAAGCCTCTCATGAAGGATAAGGACGCATCTAAAATCTATAAAAAAAAAGAAAACTAAACCTTCAAATAAGCTTGACAGACCAAAGATAATTCTATTTACAACAAATGTGATAGACTGAATAAAATTATATTTCGAAATAAACTTGACAGATCCTTTGAAAGACTATTTTTAATTTAGGTGTGAATAACTAAATAAAATGTTATTTTTGATTTAAGTTTGACAGACCAATGAAAATGCTATTTGAACCCTAAGCATGACAGACAGACTGAGATACAGACAAAGCTTCTAATTAATATACATAAACACATCTACAAATGTTTTTTCAAACTTAGATGCGACAGACCAAAGACAATATTATTTCAAACTTAAGATTGACAGACCAAAAAAATGCTATTTCAAACTTAAGCTTGACAGACCAAAGAAAATGCTATTTCAAACTTAAGCTTGACAGACCCCAAAAAATGCTATTTCAAACTTAAGCTTGACAGACCAAAAAAAAAAATGTTATTTCAAACTTAAGCTTGACAGACCCCAAAAAATGCTATTTCAAACTTTAACTTGACAGACCAAAGAAAATACTATTTCAAACTTAAGCTTGACAGACCCCAAAAAATGCTATTTTAAACTTAAGCTTGACAGATGGACTTAAATACTGATTAAGGGATGAACGGACGGACAAAGCCTCTTATAGTGATACGAGGAGGCATCTAAAATCTATTAAAAAAAACAACAACAAAGTATTCAAAAACCTTTAGATAATGAAAACATGAAAAGATATTTAATTTTCTTTTTCTTTCTTTTGTGGGAAGCGAGCGAATGATCGTCAGGTCTTTGGTTGAAATTAACGAGAATAAAATAAGCAAACAGGCAATCAATAAAAGCCAAAGAAAACAATTAGAAGATCAGCCTCCCTTCCCCAACAGGTCAAGCAATTTAGAATTGAAGATTGGTTGGCAGGGATTGGCAGGAATGGTAATTAAAGGTTCTGGAACTAATGATGATACTCTCAATCCAAACAAGCTCGCGGATATCACCCTGACTCGCAGACACTCTGCAATTTGCGCCGAATCGTTTCAGGAAACCTTTCACAATCTGGTGGCACCCAATATCATCGTAATTAGTTTCCTTTTTTAGCACAAATCAACTTTTTTATTGTCACCATTTCAGGAGTAGTGTGTGATTAGCCTTATGGATACTGCCACAGACAATGCGTTATATTTGCTTTTAATTTTTTAATCACGATAAAAATCATGAGAGGAAACTTGTTCATCCCATTTCCGCCAGACTAGTTTACTTAGCAGACAACAGATGGCTCTGTGTGTAGCCGTCATAAATTTGTTTGTTTACACTGCACGTGCTGGTGGTAGTCTCACCTTGTTTTGGGGATTATACTTTATTATGGCTTCATTGGCAAATTCAAGTGGCAGCCACGGTGCTCAACATAAATACTGGTCTATTTCCATCAAAGGAGAAGTTAACCTTCTAAACTGTTTAAGTTTCGAGCAAACCCTGGGGATTAGATATATGGTACGTGTATAATTAATCGGTTAAGATGTGTGTTGATAAATTATTAAACACAGCATAATCACGTCGACACACCAGTTTCCGTTAGATCACTGAAGTTAAGCGACATTGAGCCTGGTCGGTATTGAAATGGGTGACCATTTGAGAATGTCAGATGCTGTATGTGCTCTCCGCTTATCCCTGCATTGTTTCCAGTCGTCCTGAACTTTTCCTTGCGACTGGAATCAAGCAGTGCCGATTCAGGAGAGGTGTGATGAGGATTGCGCAACCCTTGCTTCATAATTACACACGCAGCTACCCTTACAGAGGGTATCCATTGTCTTTCAAAACTGAACGGCGACCATGATGATAAATTATTGAAATCGAATGGTCCAACAAAACGGTTAATCCCCCCCCCCCCAAAAAAACCTATTTGGTCTAAATCAGGATTTCTTATATAGTCTAACAGATAAAGCAATAAACTTTTAAAAGATAGATTGAAGTAACCTTTAAGATGAAAAATCAAACTTTGCTTCTGTGGAGAATTAACTGTAGTTAAAAGAAATAGGAGCAATCTATTGGGTTAGGGTTAGGGTTAGATTTGGGATTGAGGTTAGGGTTAGGGTTGGCCAAAAAGTTTGTTCTATTTTTTGCTTCTGTCAATTTATGGAGAATCCCAACATCAAGTTTAAAAACATAACCGAGTTTATGCAATTCATTTTCCATGCTCGATTCGGAAATCTTGAGAATGTCTGCGATTTGTTTGGTTGTCAAACGGCAATCTTGTTCAAATACCGCTTTGACTTAGTCACTGACGATTATCTTTGACCAAAAGTGATGAGCATCTCTCATTGAAAAATTTCCTTTTCGGAATCTAGCAAACCATTTCTGTATGAGCATTTTCCCATACACATGGCATATCTTTATACAGGTTTATGTAGCTTTTTTTCTTTTTAATAGCAAAAAAGCATCAGATCTCAATAATGCTCTGCTTGATCTTCCATTTCAAGGCCTGAAATACAAGCTCGGAGGCTTATTACACGCTGACGGCAACATACTCGCTACACCAAATACAGGATTTGAAGAATAGAAATATAAAACGATCTTTAGTATGACGGAAAGATGAGATTCAAAAAACGAACGCACTTTTTGGCTAACTCAATACTTACCTTGTGGTGTCGAATTCTTAACTAACCAAAAGTTGTTATTATATTTTTTACTAGCACTTATAGTTACCGGTCATGTGACCTGTATCACATGATCACTGGCTGTAATTATAAGGGAAGGGTTAGGGTTAGAGTAATGGTTAGGGTTAGGGTTAATTGTGGTAATCAGCAGCACTTTTGTTACAAGTGCCTGTCAGGTTATTGTTTGGTTGACGAATTCACTCGACAAGCCACACTATAAAAGTTTTCAGAAGTCGTGAAAAGGCCAATTTATTTCGCAACTTAAAGGTAAGTGCTATTGCTTCTCTCCTCGATCTGACCAATCTTTATTTTCTTTTATGACTTTAAATTTTCTCGACACTTCTGACTAGCCAATTTTCATTTGTTATTGTTGTACAATGTTATTGGCAATATAATAACATACTTTGCTATAATTTATTTAAAATTAAAAAAAATTACTTAGTGCATCTAATGATTCTCATAACAAACATCGTCGATCAACGAAAGTAATGTGAAAACAGTAGGCATTAACTTCAATTTGCGGACCCTGTCATAGCTCAGGACTAATGCAAAAGAAAAAGAAAAAGAAAAAGAATAAGAAAAGCCACTGATTTCAATGAGTCACAAATGTTGCTATACAGGTCAAACACGGACTTTCCGGCAACAAGAGAGAACTTAATAATCCCGTTGCTGTCAGACTAGTTTACTGGGTGGCCAATAGATGGCTCTGTGTGTTGCGCATCATCGATTTGTTTGTTTACACTGCCCCTGATGGTGGTAGTCTTGTGACTCAGCCATTTGCTGGGAAGAGTTTCAACTCGGTGGTCTGCTTCATGAGGACTTTTCTGGAAGGGCTGTTATGTCCTGGGCACAACAACCGTCTCTCCGGACCAAATGATAGGCACATGCCCTCCTACATAAGGGGTTATACCCGTTAGGGTATTTGGTCTGGATACACAGCGTCGTTATTGAGTGTGATTGGCGTCATAAATTCTCTCCTGAGAATTAATCAGCTTCTGGCTGAGGGATGATTAATTCTCTCCTGAGAATTAATCATCTTCTGGCTGAGGGATGATTAATTCTCTCCTGAGAATTAATCATCTTCTGGCTGAGGGATCACTGTGCTACAATTGTACGGTGTATAAGAGGAGGGAGCGAACAACACATTTTTTATATACAAAAATATAATGATTTATTTTTACCAAAGAATTACAAATTTTTAAACTCTTGGCATGCGACTGACGCGTATAAAGTCAATCACCAAACTGTTTTTTTAATCTCCCCAATATGATAAACGAGAGAGATATATATAGAGAGAAATAGACAGACAGACAGACAGATAGACAGACAAGTATATTTAAAAATTATGGGGAGATAGACAGAATAAACCAGTCATTGCAGCTCGCAGTAATATTGTTTTCGCCTTTAACCTGACAGCCGTCAACGGGCAGTCAGCTCTGCTTGAGCAAAGGCTGACTGCATTCGTCATATTTAATACAACAGTTACAAGTTTTCGATTCTACATATCTCCCTCTGAGTACAAAGAATGTCTGGCGCAAGGCCCCCAAATGTGGTGATCTCTAACTCCCACAAAAGTGTCACTACCCTTGCCACAGTCTCCCTTTATTTTGAGATTATATCTTATTTTGCTTAATGTAATCCTAGTTATGGCTCCACAGGTAACTTCCAGGGGTTAAACGTAAAAACTAATCTATTTCCATGTAAGAAAATGATGAACAGCTAAAAAGCTTCTAGTAATCCCTAGTGATTTAGAGACATGGTCGGTGTATAATTAGTTGGTTAGGATTAGGGTTAATTAGTGGGTTAGGGGGTGTTGATGATTAAGGTGAAATTGGATAGTCTGGTAATTCAGTAAATCCAACAAGGCTCTGGAACTAAGGGTGCCAGAAAAACAGTATGAAGCCTGTATATGGTAATAGAACCACACAAGTTTAAGGAATCAGGTTTAAAAACTTACCTCTGTGCCATAGTGAACTCTTGCTGGATTCCAATCAGCAATGACACGAACCTTTTGAAAAAAAAGAAAAAGAAAAAATATTTAAAATAAATTAATTTATACAACAATAACGATGTTTTACTTCATTGTATTTCATTTATAACTTGAAAATTGTAAAAATGTAGAAATAAAAAAAATAAGAATAAAAATTGTAATATGGGGTTCAGAGCTAGGAGCCGAAGTTTTCTTATTCATTCCCGGGCACCGCTGGTGATGCCTACTAGTTATTAATAAATACAGGACTCTATGACCTGTGTCGTTTATAGGATGTTTTTGCCGTGTTATCAATATTCCAAAAGTGAAAATCTAAAAAGTATATCAAAATATAATAATACAAGTTTTATGTGAAGACAATTTCTTAATACTTTCATAGAATGCGTTCCCTCGTGAAATGGACACTTTCTTGTTTTTGTCCTATTTTACATATTTTTACATATTTTATTTGATTTCTGTTTATGTGGTTGTGTCAACTTCCAACCATTCCTCGATATATGATTAAATATAATGTTCTTTTTATCGTGATCAATGTTGCAAAAGGCAGAAAGCTTACATACTCTTAAATTTAACATAGCTTTGATATATTTATATGATGCACTTAATGCATCCTTATATATATATATATATATATATATATAACATTTAATGAATCAAAGCATTACATCAAGTCCAGTATGGTGTACGATCGTTTCCAAAACAGTTTGGAAATACTTTATTTTATTTTATTTTATGATTTTATGAAGTTGGTCTAAAACGTCTCTTTATAAGCGCCTATAGCCACACGTCTTACAGAAAATTAAAAAAAAACTTACTTCCAGAGAAACATCCGCTGACAGAAAGTATTACAGGTGGATAAAAGGAGTTTGAATTAGCTATGGGAGAGTTTGAATTACCTACTAGAAATCATCCTTGAGTGTCTTCAGTCTCTCTGTACAAGGGTTTGTCAGCACAACCCGACATGAGGACACTTACCCCGACAACTAAACTCTGACAAAATATTCAAGATAACATAGTATTCGCAGCACAAATAAGATCCCCTCAGCACGTCTGTAAACTTGCTCATACGAAGAATAGTGCACCTTCTCCTAGTGATGTTACCTAAGGTAACACCACGTAGCTGGATACTCCACCAGACTAGATGAATTCTTGTCCTGGAATCCGGTAAGACCAAGAGACTACATAAAATATATACTGAGTAAACTGGGGGAGAAGAAAATTAATATTCTTAACTTCTGTACTAACTCAACGTTTGAGAAATAAAGGATGATTTTAATAGAATATTCAAATATCTATGTATCTCATATAGAGATCAAGTGTTAGCCTCAGGAAGGGACCCCCTTATTTCTGAGCACTTTGATTGAAGTAAAATAAAATAAATATATATATATATAAAATAGTTATCTACTGACACATGTTTCGCCTTTACTGCAACTCATCAGCATTGCAATCACTGAGACTGTGACCGAGTGCGCTAACCATTACGCTACGAAAGTCTGCCTGAGATGGGGGTGATAATTTATTGTTTATAAAATTATTTTTGTTGTTTTTGTCTTTTAGCAATAACTTTACTACTGGTATATTTGCCCACTGTGAGCATTACGAAGTTGCCTCCTTTTAGATACACATGAGTTATCTCCCCTGCATATGCAATGACGCACCACATTTATATATATATATATATATTAGTATTTCATATATCCACAGAAAATTTTATAAGGAGATATAATTTTTTATGTATCAATTTTCAGTATTTACTTCAACAGTGCTTGATACGTAAGTAGAGTTAGGTAGTAAGCTATGAAAATATATTTATGGCAATCAAGCTACACAGAGGCTCCCACGTTTCATCTCCGGGGGGAATCTTCAGGCAGCCTGAAGATTCCCCCCGGGGATGAAACGCGGAAGCCTCTGTGTAGCTTGATTGCCATAAATATATTTTCATAGCTTACTATATATATATATATATATATATATATATATATAGTAAAAGAATACCCGGTCATAGGACGAGTAAAATTGATTCTCCAAACAGAAGAGTTTTACATCACTTTTATGTCTCCTTATTAAGATTAAAATCAAGATATAATGATAATAAACCTTATGTCTCGAATCCTTATTACAATTTTTATCAAAATCAATTGCATGATTTTGATTCTAGAAAATGTCTCAAATTAAAGGGTTAAGCTTAAAGTGGCTTAAGAAGAAATTGAAATTCAGGGAATCTGGCTTAAATGCTTAATTGGTGTCGTTAAATAACAATAAATCAAATTCAATGCAAATCTGAAATATTTAAATTTTACAAATGGAAGATTGTGCCCATATTAAGCTCCCGAAAAACCCATTAAAATATTTATTGACTGATGTCTTATACCTCTTGTTGAAATTTCACAAAAATCGGATGTATCGCGATTTTCTCAAAGGGTTTCTACCCCCTTTTACATCAAAATTAGCTAAACTAAATATAGCCCACACTACTAACCACTACGCCTAGAAGATGTGTTCAATAGTGGTTAATTAGTTTAGGAGTGGTTCCGATACATAGAAATACCAGACTTTATATAGATAGAGAAATATATGTCCATATATATATATATATATATATATATATATATATATATATATATATATGGGTGTGTGTGTGTGTTTGAGTTTGGATGTGAGTGTATGTATAGTTAGACCAATGAATAATTTATATATATATATATATATATATATATATATATATATATATATATGTATATATATATAATAAGTCGATGAAAAATAATTAGACCTTCAAATGGAAGCAAATCATAATAATCGGTTGTTCAGAACAAGGAAATTTAGTGAATAATAATATTTATTTTCTTCTCTTTCATTCCTTAAGCCAGGCTTTTCAAAAGATTAAAATCTTATCATCAGACAAAAAAACTTTTAAAAAACTTTTTCAAATTTCGAATATTGACTGTCCTCATCTGCCAACTTATCCTTCATTAACTTTCTCTGATGATAAGATTTTAATCTTTGAAAAGCCTGGCTTAAGGAATGAAAGAGAAGAAAAATAAATATTATTATTCACTAAATTTCCTTGTTCTGAACAACCGATGATTATGATTTGCTTCCATTTGCAGGTCTAATTATTTTTCATCGACTTATCATATTTTTGCTCTATCCAGTATATTGAGCTTTCCTTACTTCACAATAGGTCCAACTCTCTAAAAGTTTACCTTTTAGTTATATATATATATATATATATATATATATATATATATAGCATAAATTCTTTTATGTATACAAACATTATTGGCTACATATGTGCATACATGTTTCAGCTGTCATTTATTTCGAAATAGAGCTTCCTCAGGCCACGTAAAAATTGATAATGCTGAAAGAGAGAATACAGCTAAGCAATTTGTTTTGGTTTTTACGAGGGTGGTACGGAGGGGGGAGAAAATATTAAATTGGCCAAGCATTTATTCGCATTTAGCTCAACATTTAATTAGTACATAAACTTATACTCAGATTCTTTGCGTTTTTCTCTTTATTCCAGCAGTTGACTCACTCTACCACTTTATGATATGGTAATAAATTTCTGAAGACCCAGTTCACTGTGATTGTGGGTAGAGGACAAGTAATTTGATATCCAGTGCTAACCTAATTATATATATATATATATATATATATATATATATATATATATATATATATATATATATATATATATATATACAGGGTGTTTCAAAAGTCTTGGGAACATAACGATTTTTAATAACTCAAAAACTTTTAGGAGTTGAAAAATGAAATTGGTACCGTTGGAAAGGTTAAAGTTTCAAGTTTTGTGGGGAATCTTCAAAGTTGCTCAATATGAGCACTATTCGTCACACGGCAGACATCTAGTCGATAGTCCATTTCCTGCCAAACGCGTTCCAGCATCTTGACGTCAATGGTTCCCACAACTGCCGTTACTCGAGCCTTTAGTTCGTCAATATCTCTTGGAAGGGGCGGCACATAGACTTGTTGCTTGACAAAGCCTCAAAGGAAAAAGTCACACGGGGTAAGATCGTGAGACCTAGGAGGCCAGGGCATGAGAACGTCATCACCTCGCCCAGATCTCCCAATCCATCTACCAGGCAGCCTTGTGTTAAGAAACTGCCTTACTCTAAGACTCCAGTGTGGTGGTGCACCATCTTGTTGAAAAATGAAGTCATCAGATTCTGCTTGTTCCAACTGAGCCATTAACCAGTCTTCCAGCATGTTGAGATAGGATTCACCAGTGATAGTTGCCTCTTCAAAGAAGAACGGTCCATAGACACCTTTCTTGGAAATTGCACAAAACACGTTCACTTTTGGTGAATCTCGCTCGTGCTCAAGAAGTTCATGAGGATTCTCAGTACCCCATATGCGAGTGTTATGCTTGTTAATTTTGCCATTCAGATGGAAGGTCGCCTCATCGCTAAAAACAAGCCGGTCATCAAAGCCGTTATCTTCCAACTTCTCTTGCATTGCAATGCAAAAGTCACGGCGAAGTGGCTTATCAGTGTCCTTCAACTTTTGGACCAACGTGAGCTTGTAAGGTACCATTTGCAGTCGTTTCCTTAAGACACGCCAGACAGTTGCTGGAGCAAGCTGAAGTTCCCTGCTGGCTCTTCTCACTGATTTACGGGGGCTCCGCTGAAAGGCTGTCCGAACTTGCTCAACTGCATCTTCTGAAGTTGAAGGGCGACCTGTTCGCTTACTTGGGCACAAACACCCATCTTTCACAAATTTAGCATGCCATCTGACAATGGATTTCCTTTCAGGGGCTTCTTTTTTAAATTTCCTGCGAAATGCATGCTGAACACATGTCCACGATTCAGTCTTTGCAAATTGGAGGACGCAAAATGCCTTGTCTTGTTTAGAGAACGCTATTACTGCACCTGGAAAGATAACACGAAAATCATTAGTATGACCAAAAACTTGATTAAGCAAGCTTTAAAATGGCACCAGTTTCATTTTTCTACCTGGAATAGTTCATGAGATATACGCATTTGTAATGTTCCCAAGACTTTTGAAACACCCTGTATATTAATCCAGGAAAAGTAAACATACACAGGATAGAAATCCAAAAAATTCAACCGGGCTTATAAAAAAGTGCTCAATACTAAATAAAGGTTTTATATATATATGATTATTTTTTATTCATACAGACATGTACAAAATCTGCGACACTGGCATGTCGATGTTATCGATCAACAGCTATTATAAACTGAGATCTCATCAGGCAGAGTTAGAATCCGATCTTTACATTAGATCATATTCGAGAAGGATGAAGTAAGGAAGAAAAGAAGAAAAAGGAGAATTTAAAATTTGGAATTCTCCTTTCTTTTCTGCTGATCGATAACATCGACATGCCAATGTCGCAGATTTTGTACATGTGTGTAAATAAAAATAATCATATATGTATGTGTGTAGGCATCTAAAGCTTAAAACATATTTACATGTATTCTAGAAATAGTAAGCCAAGTTTACATCCTATGAAGTGTGTGGTGTTCATTGTTACTCTAATGCCGTTCTTACTAAAAAATATATTTAGTGGACACATAAACAGAAAAAAATTGATGGAGTGTGAAATATACATTAGAGTAATATATGTCCCTTCAGACCATTTACCAGTCTATATACTTAGAAAAGTGGCAATCTGTTTAGCTCAGACCCAGACCAATATCTAAGACCATAAATTTGGAAATTTATCAAAGACTTCATTTCTGTCACACCGTCTGTTTGTCTACATTTGTTCAATAAATAAAAAAATATTTGTTCTTTAGAAAAACAAATTAGGAACTCATAATTTCTGATTAGATTGGTTTTTTTAAGTTTGTTGAAAATGTTGAGTTATGTCCTATCTATCTATCTATCTATCTATCTATCTATCTATCTATATTTGTATCTTTCTATCTCTCTGTTCATCGATCTATCTATCTATCTATCTATCTATCTATCTATCTATCTCTCTCTCTCTATATATATATATATATATATATATATATATATATATATATAGAGAGAGAGAGAGAGAGAGAGAGAGAGAGATAGATAGATAGATAGATAGATAGATAGATAGATAGATAGATAGATAGATAGATAGATAGATAGATTACACCATAAAAGTGCATTTTAGCCTGAAGATTCTCCCCGGGGATGAAACGCGGGAGCCTTTGTGTAGCTTAATTGCCATAAATATATTTTCATAGCTTACTATATATATATATATATATATATATATATATATATATATATCATAATATAGAATTAATAATAAAAGAAGGTGCCAATCAAATTTTATTAGAATTCAAAGTTCAAGCAAAGTATCTTAACGTCCTTAACTCATGAGTTTTCAAAGATAATTCTTCTCCTCATATATATATATATATATATATATATATATATAGTATTATTATTATTACCGCCCTTAGTGTTAGATAAAAATGTGACTTGTTGCACTCAGATTATATTATTTGAATAAGGAAAAAGTGAGTTTGTAACGCCAGTTAAATTTTTTTAAATAAAAACAAATACAAAATTAGTCTATTTCAGTTTGCTATACCCCCTCTCTCTCTCCTTCTCTCTCTCTCTCTCTCTCTCTCTCTCTCTTTCTTAATTTCTCTAGCTATGGATTAAATAGT
Source organism: Sepiola atlantica (assembly GCA_963556195.1). Lineage (NCBI taxonomy): Eukaryota > Metazoa > Mollusca > Cephalopoda > Sepiida > Sepiolidae > Sepiola > Sepiola atlantica. The sequence goes on along the minus strand of OY744542.1, from coordinate 72,282,933 downwards.
ATTAATACTTGTAGTGATATTTCCTATTCAATCTTTTATTTTATAGTTTGATTTGCTACCGTTGTCTGTTCATAAACAGATAGAGAGAGCGACGGAAGTGTGAGTGATAGACATTGTATAAAATAAGGACAGAGGATCAAACAACATCGAGTGAGAGAGGGTGAGAGTGATAGACAGAAGCTTCGTAAAAGATGGTTGACTTGTTGAGTTAATTGCAAATTACAGCTGATTAGAAAAAATAAAGTGGACTTATTTTTAACATAACTCGATCCCAATGCCAAGGAATATTTTAGCATGTATTTTCCGTGGTTATATAGGAAAAAGCCTTAAAGAAACCAACGTTGATTAAAGCAGTATAATTAATACCTATTCGTCATCTCCTAACGTTCTTTTTGCCTGTCTATTTATTTCTACACCTAAAAGTCCAAGTTTTAGTGCATCTCGTCACTTGAATTAAATCGTGTGTCCCACATGAAGCTTAAATATTGTTTGTTTTTTTGCAATCCGAGAGACGTGAGTTCGACCCAGACAGGTAATATAGCCAAGTACTCTTACACTGCTGTACTAGTATGGGTGGAGGGGGGGTTATTATTATTATTATTATTATTATTATTATTATTATTATTATTATTATTATTATTATTATTATTATTACACCGGCCGTTCTTACACAGGAGAAACTACACCGGTTGTCACTATAAATAGTGCGAGTCACCAGAGACACTGAAAACAAAGCACAGTCTTGTAACTGTCTAGCCAAGAGCTAGTCAGTTTCTTACTTTGTTAATACACTTGTTAAACCAACCCTCGACTTGACTTCCTTTATTTATTATTTACTGTGGGACAACTTCACAACAATTATTATTATTATTATTATTATTATTATTATTATTATTATTATTATTATTATTATTATTATTATTATTATCTTACACTGCTGTACTGGTTCGTATATTATTCCCCATACAAGAATCTTTTTCAATAATTTCATAAAAGTGAAGAATCCTATTAGACTCACCTGCTCTCTGAGAGCTTCAAGTCGCTTCTCCTTTTCCTTTTCTTCTTGTGTCTTTTCCAACTTTTGCTGTTCTTGAGTAAGAATTTTCTTCTGAATTTGCTCTTTCCGATATTTGATCCTGTTTTTAAAGATTAAAGTCTTTTAATATCGTAACAGACATTAAAAACATTGTTAAACTCAACAGAAATCTTATGGAAAAAAGCGAGCCATTTATTCGACATGGATCTCTGTTCCAAACCAGTGTGTGTGTGTGTGAGAGAGAGAGAGAGAGAGAGAGAGAGAGAGAGAGAGAGAGACAGACAGACAGACAGACAGACAGACAGAAACAAAGAGAGAGAGAAACAAATAAAGAGAGAGAGAGAGAGAAACAAAGAGAGAGAGAGAGAGAGAAAGATTGAAGTCACTAATTAGCTATATCTTGTCAGCCCAAACCTGTGCAAATAGTACACCGGCTAGCGATGTAATATTTAGTGCACCAGACTTTGTGTTCATGTGCATATTTTTTAGCTGGGTTTATATGCTAGGATATACCCCACCACGGCATTTGAAGATCCTTTATATGATCGCACTCAGAAGATGGTCACGTGAGATAAGAGACAATATTCTTTCTAGTAGAGGTAATTTTCACTTCAAGTGAGTAGAAAGTGACTAACTTAGGTTTACTTTCGGCAGCCTCGTAACTCTCGCTTCCTTTATTTTGTCCTTTAATCCTCACATTTCATAAGCGATGTTTCTGACAAAGGGGGAAGAATTCCTGTTTTGGGGGGTCAGAATCTATCCATATAACACTTATCGTTGACTGGGTGTTGACCTTGAAGTGGTATTTAAAAAAGATTTTGCTCTGCACATCAAGTGGCTTCATGCCTTGTCTGGAGTGCTTTCTATAAAAAAAAGTAGACGTCCCCTGCTGAGAGATATTTTTCTATCCATACCGTTTCTTTCTTTTCTTTGATGTCATATCGTGAGGATTAAAGTTGTTTTTTTTGGGGGGGGGGGGGGTTACATATTGAACGGTTAGATCATCTAGTATGATAATAACAAGAAATATGACAAAAGAGGTCAGCAAAGTTCAACTAGCTGTACCCTGGGTGAAAATTTCCTATACTGTGGGAATGTATTAAAAACGGATATGACGTCACATGGCACAAGGAGAGAGTGTGCTAACTAAGCAGTCAGTCCTTTCGGAAGCATGCAAGGGTGTGGATGCATAATAAGATTGGCTGACAAGATATAACTAATTAGTGACTTTGATTTCTCTGTCTCCCCCCCCACACACACACACACTGGTCAGTGGTTTTCCAACTGCGTGTATGTGTTAATATCTTTCCTAAGGTTTTTGACTTTTGAAGTATCATGGTGTAAATTTATTATTTATTGACATTCTTCAGTGATATTTTATAATATTAGCTTCGAATATTGTTCCAGTTTTGATAGTAGACCTGATCTTATTTTATCGTTGTACAAATATGAGACATTTTAACATATCTTTAATTAGCTCGTTTCAAGTGTAATTAAGACGGTTTATTCGAATTATTTGAAGGTTCTCCGTAATCAAGTAAAAATCAAAATTCTATATCTAATTTTCATTTTTGTTTGTTTGTTTGATTTTTGTTGTTTTTTTGTAACACACTGTTTGTTAGTTTAACTCATTCTATTTTAGCATGTAACATAGCTACTTTGGGCCAGTAACATGTTCGCTCAAATTTGAGTTACATATTTCTTGCTACTGATCTCTTTCTACTCACTGTTCTGTCTGTCCACTTGCTTTCGTGTGTTGTTCACTATTTGTGGCGAATTGCCAGGTCGAGAATGCGAACCTTGTGTCTGACATTGAGTGAGTCAAATACAAAGACTGCAACCGACTTTTATTTTTAAAAACTACCTGACCTAGGACGAGAGTGAGCCGCGAATGTGAAAGCGGGGACCACGAGTCTACTGAACTTACAACCATTGAATGAACACCTTCAAGCTGAACAGCCAACCACCTGTGGCTGGCGCACTCGCCGCTGAACCCTTTCACTCTCTTGCACATGGGAGAACCTTTTTCCCCCGACAGTGGAAATCAACTATACTTTTATTTCTGGATAGACATCCATACAATATTTATAGTGCTTTCGGACTAGTTCATTCTGGCAGTGAGGGGTGTTGATCTTTCAACAATCGTTTTAGCATCTTATCTCTTGCACATATTAAATGTTTCCGGTGTGTCGCATTATAACCCTATTCTCTGTCAGGTGTTTTTTACACTAGTATATCAATAACCCTAACCCTAACCCTACCCTACCCTACCCTACCCTACCCTAATCCTAACCCTAAACCCAACCCCACCCTAACCCTAACCCTATTCTCTGTCAGGTGTTTTTTACACTAGTATATCAATAACCCTAACCCTAACCCTAACCTAACCTACCCTACCCTACCATACACTTATTCTAACCCTAACCTAACCTACCCTACCCTACCATACACTTATTCTAACCCTAACCCTAACCCCACCATAACCCTAACACTAACCCTAACACTAATCCTATTCTCTGTCAGGTGTTTTTCACACTAGTATATCAATAACCCTAACCCTAATCCTAACCCTACTCTACCCTACCCTACCCTACCCTAATCCTAACCCTAACCCTAACCCTAACCCTAACCCCACCCTAACCCTAACACTAACCCTAACACTAACCCTATTCTCTGTCAGGTATATCGTTTAGCGAGAGTCTAAAAGTCAAATACGAAATACTCTTCTGCAAAAAAAAAATCATTGAAAATCTTAATATGATCCGCTTACAGACTCGTGCATGTGCGCCAATAATAAATACTAAAATTCAGCGTGCAACTCAACGTAAGATAACAAACCGATGTTAATTATGCCGATACAAAACTCACATGCCTGATTCATGACTCTTCTTCTCTGCCACTTCTTACCTCATGTGCGTACCAGATGGCGTCTTTCATTGAAGAGTAACATATAAACGGAATAAATATCGGAAAAACGAACACAAGTCAGCGGAACAGACTGCGGAATAATCCATCGGCATATAATCTCGGAAATGATTTATCTCTGGATAAATAATTCAGGATCTAATTTGAATACAGAAACAGAGCTATGGTGTATCCCGTAAGAAGCTATGAATACACAGGGGAATCTTTTTTGGTCGGCAAGGATCTTATTTTTCAAGTCTGCCATTCCACCTGGGAACACGAGTTTCTTTTGTAACCTCCAACCAATAAACCTGGTACTTGTTTATAAACTGGACTCATGGTTTTATTTGGGATGAGGATTCTTTGTTGCATCACTGACTGAATCGCACAACATTTTTGGACTGGCATAACGAGCGGAAATGATCAGCCAATGCAGTGTACGCATGCAACAAAGTTCACACTAGAACACAGAATGCAATTACCAATCTGGCTGGTATCTAAGAGAAACGAAACTGATTCACTGTTCTAATAAATCCGTTTGTTATTTCGCTCATGTACTCTACGACATATGTTCGTATCCTGTTTTTAAAGGTCAACTTATATTGTTTTATTTTTATCTTGCACCTGCACTAGTTTGTCACTGTCCTCTGTATGTGTGTTACTGTACTTGTATGTAACTGGTCTTCTTTTAATAATCTACTCTTATCAATGAACACATGTTTTCATACTTCCATAAATACATGCATAGGTAATGATAAAGAAAAATCAAATGCGATTAAATACGAATACCGTGTCAACAAAAGTTCTGGCAGGGCTAGCTTCTCTTTTTTTCAGCTTTTCCACTTTAAAGTTACCCAAAAGTAAATATTAATTTAATAAAAAACTGTTAATAAGCACCATTATATTGAATTTAATGTCGGTTTTACATTATGCCATGTGTGCGGCATCTTTCAGAAATTGACTTCCAAACTAATCCATCTCTGGCCAGGTCTTTAATTATCCCTCTTTCTTTCAAATCCAGCATTATCACTTCCTCCCGTGTTTTTCTTCTGCCTCAAATGTTCCACATCTACTAACTCAAACTCCCTCATCCATTCTTTCAATGTAACCAAACCAATCTCCTTATACTGCCCAGATTTAATCTTCCCCTGACGTCATCAGAACTAAGGCTTTTCTTGAAGACTCTCATTACACATTCATTGTATAGTTCTCATATCATTTTTCTCCATACAACACATATTCTCAACCCTCACCGGCAAAGACATCAACTCTTCCCTTGATTGACAGAAGTAAGGCTCTCCTGGTTAGTAATGGCAGAAGTATATATATATATATATATATATATATATATATATATATATATATATATATATATATGAAGCAATCCAACAAAAGATATAAGCGTCAACTAATATCTTATAATTAGTGAAAACTCATGAGCTAAGGACTTAAGGATGCTTTGCATGAACTTTGAATTCTAATAAAATTTGATTGACACCTTATTTTATTACTTCATTTTATATTATAATATATATATATATATATATATATATATATATATATATATATATAATAAAAGTTTTTAAAAAGGTTGAAGGCAATGCGGAGATCCGGATAGCTGTATTGCCTTCAACCTTTTTAAAAACTTTTATTATTACTCCCAGCAATGTTTACAGCAAACTACCAATTTCTATATATATATATATATATATATATATATATATATATATATATATATATATATATATATATATGTGTGTGTGTGTGTGTGTAACGCTGTAATCAGTCAACAGAAAATCATCAGCACACACGTTGGAAAAGAAATATAATAATAAAAGTGAATAAAAAACTGAGAATGAAGAAAAAATAAATAAACGTGCAACTTACAATTTCGTGCCGAATTTATTGGACGATTTTAGAAGCAAAGTAAAGTATATCCGAATTTCAGTTTTGTTTTTGTTCTTTGGGGATAGTTTGTAGGAAATTTTCGGGAACCATTCCCTTCTTCAAGCCTTCTTTGAGGTGTAAACAGAGTTCTTGAAAATGGTGAACTAAAATTAATATTATTATATTTTTTATTATTTCACAAACCGGCCACCAGGAGTCGCCTCACAAAGTCATATATGGGGGTTCTTGTTGTCTGTGTTGTTTCCGGTACACACACACACACACACACACACACACACACACACACATATATATATATATATATATATATATATATATATATATATATATATATATATATATATATATATATATATATATATTCCTTCTGCCGGCACAAGGAAGGTTTACAAATAGCGATAGAGACAGATTTCAAAATTTTCAAATGGTTTTTGGAATCTGCTCTATGCAAGATTTCAAAACACCATTTTATAGCTACTGGCACAAAATTGATTTTCAACCAAATGCTGGCCAATAGCAGAGTCCAAAGTCGCAGAGGAAGTGTCACAGAGGAAGGGTGACACATCCAAAATTTGACAACGTTTGGTTAAAAATACATGCTGTGCCAGTCACTATAAAATAGAGTGTTTTGAGCTTTTGCATATATATATATATATATATATATATATATATATATATATATATATATATATATATATATATATATATATATATATATAAGAAAAAAAGAGTGATAAAAATGCGATGATTGTCCAAATTTATTTCAAATTTCAATTGTTACATGGAAGGTGTATTCATTAATAAACTAGTGTTTATTATTCTTTCCTTAAGCCAAGGCTTTTCAAAGATCGAGATCTTATCATCAGAGGAGAAATACAGATAGATAAGTTGGCTTTCGAAAAAGCCAAAGTTCAAATATTTGAAAAATATTTTAAAAATGTAGTGAAAGAAAAGTTCCGTGAAAAAGATATGTGGTTTGTCCGAGTGGTAATTTTCCGTTGAAAAGATGTCTAATGAATAGGAGAAATTGTAGAAAGCGAAAAAAGCTTTTGCGTAGGGGCAGTATGGAGAGAATGTTCAAATATAAGTAAAAAAAAAAATATATATATATATATATATATTGATTGTTGAATATAAGAGACAGCTCAGGATATCTAGACATGAGTTGTCTCTTATATTCAATAATACTTGCCTGCAAGAGAAGATGCTGCCTAGATATGCATACACACACACACACACACACATATATATATATATATATATATATATATATATATATATATATATCCTATCTCTGACCAGGTCTTTATTTATCCTTCTTTCTCTTAAATCCATCCTTATCACTTCCTCCCATGTTATCCTTGCCATTCCCATGCCAACTGACCCTTCAAACTACCTCAGTTGTTCTACATCTAATAACCTAAGCATTCTCATCCATCCATCAATTTGACCAATGTGACCAAACCAACGAAGCCTCCTGTTCTATCCACATTTCCCTATACTGTCCAGATTTAATCTTTCCCTAATGGCATCAGATCTAAGCCCGTCTTTAAGACTCACATTATGCATACAGTGTATCATTCTCATACCATTTCTTTTCGTGCAACACATGTGTATGGAAATACTTATTTCTATTTTGTATGAAGTTAGATATGTGTACATGTTTATATATTTGTATGTATGGGATTCACTCCTAAACTTATTTACCGATCATTATGAATTTTGGGACAAAGCTGCTTGGCGTAAGGGTTGGATATGTGGGTAATATTTAGTTTAATTCTAGTTTTATGCAAAGGGGCCAAGTGGGAGTGAAAATTTAGATACGTCCGATTTGTAAAATTTTACCAATTATTATTAGACATGAATCAATGAATATTCCCCAAATTTCAGTTTCTTTTGGAGTATTTTAAAGGTGATTTAGGGGGCATGATATATGCACAATCTCACATTTGATAATTCAAATATTTCAGATTTGCATTAAATTTGATCAATAGTCATTAGACACCAATTAAGCAATAATCCCTGAATTTCAATTTTTTAAGATCCCTTAAGCTTAAGCCGTAAATTTTAGACATTTTCAAGAATTAAAATCATGAATGGATTTTGATCAAAATTAATATAAGTATTAGAGACATAACGTTTTGTAGTACAATATCTTGATTTTAATCTGCGTAAGAGAACATAAAAGTGGTGCAAAACTGTTCAGTAAATTATTTTTACTCGTCTTGGACCGGATATTCTTCTAGTATCTTTTATGAAGTTGTGTCCTTATTTACTTGCTTCCCCGCGAGGGCAGAGTTAACACAAGGTCGGTTTTCACATGGAGAAAATCCAGCTCCTCAAAAAGGGGGACTCTGGATTGTGACAAAAATTTAAATAGCCTCAGTCTAGAATGGGTTTCGCCTTCATTGACCGAGGACAGAAAAGATGAAGTGTAGTATCAGAACAGATACTACACTTTGCTCCTAGCCAAAAAGCTTTGTCGGGTTTTTTGTTTATATATAACATTTTGTTTCTAACAAATGGTTAGGCAAACAAAAGTCAGTAATTCATGAAAGTCAAAACAAAACTTACCGCTTCCAGTCATATTTGGCTTGCTCTGCAAGTTCCTTCTGCAATTCTTCCAGGCGTTTCAGGCACTGATCGGTTTCTTTCTGTTTTTCATTGCTTTTTTGATTCCGAAAATCTTGAATCTAAATTAAAAAAAAAGCATTATTTATTCTCTCTCTCTCTATATATATATATATATATTAATTTCATACATATATGAAAGAAATCCATGGACACGCGTTTCTGGCTCACAGCCGTCATCAGCATGGCTAACTTAAGCAAGGATCGAACTTTCGATGTTGATGTCAATAGCCTGGCGTTTTACCTCCAGGCTATGACGCCTTGTCTGTAAATGCGTACGATTTTTATGTCCTAAATATTTGATGCATCTTTTTATGTAATTATTTTTATTGGTGATTGCAGCGTTCGTTATTTTCTGCTTACTACTATTTCGATTGTTCCACTTCCTAAGTGATTAAGATAAAGAAAATTGAATTATTAACTTTAAGGGACGTATTTTTCGTTAATATATATATATATATATATATATATATATATATATATATATATATATATATATATATATTATTATTATTATTATTATTATTATAATTAATTTTATACGTAATCAGTGGACACATTTTTCTGGCCCACAGCTGTCATCATCATGGCTAATTTAGACAAAGATCGGACCTTCGATGTTGATGTCAATAGTCTGGCGTTTTACAGTAAGAATATATATATATATATATATATATATATATATATATATATATATAGAGAGAGAGAGAGAGAGAGATAGATAGATAGATAGATAGATAGATAGATAGATAGATAGATAGATAGATAGATAGATTATTAGGTTTTTATAAGAAAAGTATATTTTCAATTGTATAATCCTTACAGTATAATCCTTACAGTACCCGAGAATTTCCAAATGCAAGCTCAATGAAGATTTATTACAAAATTCAGAGCATATATATTATATGATATTGATTCAATTCCCAAAACATGTAAAAGGCAATTCCCAAAACATAATTCACATCAGTTCCTTTAATTCTTTATTTCTGCACTTTTCCCCCATATTATTTTATTCGTAGACCTACACGTGGTTTGTTCTATTTTCCAAGAAACATGTGTAGGTCTATCAATAGATTAATATGGAAAAATTGCTGGTTTTTGTATGTAAGATGAAAATGAATCTCCACTGAAGTGTGGAAATAAATAATTGAAGGAACTGATATGTTTTTGGATTGCCTTTTACGTGGTTTTGGGAATTGAATCAATATATATATATATATATATATATATATATATATATATATATATATATATATATATGACCTAAAAAATAAATAAAATAATACAAAAAAGTAGAGTTCTCTAAGCACCTGGTAGTAAGAATGTAAATAAAAAAATATCAGTGTTATAATTTCCATTACTTTCAGGGTGAGGGTAATAGCATAAAATGGCATTGTCAAGTGATCTAGTAGTTCGATTTTGAATCTCAATGCACTTGCAAAATCCTGCCACACTGAATAACCGGGATACAGTGAAACAGCTGCCTGTGGATGATAATATATATATATATATATATATATATATATATATATATATATATATATATAGTTAAAGTGAATCATTTTGGTAAGAAATCCGAGTGAGAGAGCTCAATGTAGAAAACAGAGCAAGAATAGAATATAGAAAGAAAAAATGCACATACACATTTGATGATTTTAACTTAAGTGTTTTGCTTGTCTCCCTTTTTATCTCCCCTCTCTCTGCTTTTGATATTTCTTTTTTGGCTGGTGAATATTTTTTCCCCGTAATTTCCAATATGTAGCTGTCCCGTTAGCATTCTGAAGAGACTAGGAAGTCGAAATAAATTATAAATGCTGACAGTTGCAATGTGTATGTGAATTTTTTCTTTCTATATTCTATATATATATATTAGTATTTCATTTGTCCACATAAAATTTTATAAGGAGATATAATTTTAGCCTGAAGATTCCTCCCGAGGATGAAACACGGGAATGAAAGAAAAATCACTCCACAAAAAAGACATCGAAACCTGATCTCCTTCAGACAAACACCTGGATGCACTGCGACTCCTTCTCACCTTCTGTTTGTCCTTATTTCTTTCTTGTTTTTTCTTCTCCAAACTCAACCTCATTTTCTCTTCTGCTTCTTTCCTTTTCTCTTCTTGAAGCCGTATTTGCAAAATCATCTGTTCGTATTTTTGTTCGCGCCATTTCGAAACCTGTGGAACGAAAAAAGTAAATAGAAATTTTCAAAAAGTTTGTTGTGAAGCAATGAGCCGGCACGATTTAGCTCCAAACTCCCGACTCGGTTGTACGCAACACAGGTCAATGCACCTTTTCTCAAGAGACTCAACAATCTCACCAGACCTTCCAGACAAGTTTCCAACATTTCAACTACATAGAATGAAATACAGCCAAATTTCTTTGGAAGGCATTTCCTTATTTGAAGCGAAATCTTTATAGGCTGGATGCCCTTCCTGGCGCCTTCCCAGTGAGGTGATGGGGACCAGTGCTTTTATCGAGACATTATCTCTGAGTAGTTACCTTCCAAGGCTAAAAAGCGCTTCACCTGTCTTTTTTTTTCACTGATGATGAATATTATGAAAGGATTGAAAATAATGAATGACATTAACTCAGTGAAAGTGATGGGGATCAGTGGATGGATCGATGGGCTAAGTGATTGCAAGGGGATTAGGGTCCCAATATTTTTTTCTGGCCTACGGTCGGATACTTTTTAGACAGGCCTCGTATATGTGCGTGCGATAATATAAAAATAAAACAATTCATTTATATAGTTCAAAGCGATTGTCATGAGAATCAATTTCCAACGTAAAATGAAGCTCAGTATTCAAATTTGAAAAATTGTAATAGAGTTATAAATAAATAAAATGACAGCCTTGTATTGTTTACATCTGGCAAGTATGCTCTGTTTTCCAGAAACATGTGTAAGATTTTTTTGCTCCGAAATTAACATTAAATCACAGCATTATATAACTTTGATCTGTCATTATATACACACACACACACACACACACACACATATATATATATAGAATTATAAAAAGAAAAAACTATACACACATTAAGGTTGTACACATTATAACTTATTTCGACCCCTTAATTAGGTCTCCTCAGATGTATAAACAACCACGTCAAAAACGTGGTTGTTTATACATCTGAGGAGACCTAATTAAGGGGTCGAAATAAGTTATAATGTGTACAACCTTAATGTGTGTATAGTTTTTTCTTTTTATAATTCTGTTTTGCTCTGTTTAAATTACATTGAGCTCTGTTATTCAGATTCTCAACACAAAATTGAAATCTACACACTATATATATATATATATATATATATAATTTCATAAATAAATAATTGAATGAATAATAGATAAATAAATAAATAAATAAGAATGTATATATATATATGTGTGTATGTATGGATCTATCTCTCTATCTCTCTCTATATATATGTATATATATATATATATTTATTTATATATGTGTATATATATGTATATATATATGTGTGTGTGTGTGTGTCTGTGTCTGTGTGTGTGTGTGTGTAAATTAATAAGTATGTGAACGAATAAATAAAAACTATAAAACGGCTAATACTAACGATAAGAGAGATCGAAAGCGCTCAAGGGATGGCCGATGATACAACGCTCTGCGCCACACTATACCAATTAACACCTGAGAACCGAAAACTCACTCGCCACGTTGAGAGATTAACGAGGTAGATTCAAAACAGAAAGAGCTCCGTAGTCTTCAACGAAGCCTGTATATATATATATATATATATATATATATATATATATATATATATATATAACAGAATTTGCCTGTATAATTATACCGTTTCTTATTTTTCAATTTTTCTGATGGTATGTTTTGTATTAAAATCAAAAAAAAATAATGAATGCTACATAGGTTTCGCAGGTTTCACGAACGTTTTCGATTCTACGTCAACTCATCCTCAGGTGTCAAAAGAAAATAAACACAAAAGCTGTAGAAAGAAAACAATTTTTTAAAAGACGGCAGCAAAACGCGCAGAGAACGTTTTTCGCATTGTTCTAGGAAATCGTTGACGATTTAAATTCAGCAACGCTGGATGGCATCACAGAGTGAATTTTATTTCTTTATATTCTAATATATTTCATTTATTTCATGAACATAACCAATAATTTCCCCTATTGACCCCAGATGAACCCGAAAGAAAAAATGTCAATGGTGTCTTTAGATTCCTTAAAAAATTGAACTCGTATTTAAACTAATTTGAATGTTCTAACTGTTAACACATCCATTTCTATAACACACAAACAAACAATTATATATAGACTAACTCGACAATCAACTAAATCTCATTCATTCACTGTGGAGGTCCCCAGATGTCGGAGAGCCTTCTACTCAAATAGCTTTTTTCCTCGTACTGCTGGCCTCTGGAACTCCCTTCCTGCCCCCTGTTTCCCCGACAGTACAGACATGCAGAAGTTTAAAACTAATGTAAACAGGCATCTCGCTGCGCAGATCCCAGTCTAGGTTGACCGCCCCTATCTTCTCCCCTTTTCTTTTTTCTCAGTAGCCCCTTACGTCTACAGTGGCGGCCTGCCTTGTTTGGGGTGAACTATGTTAAATATATATATATATATATATATATATATATATATATATATATATATATCATGCTTTCACAAGTTTATTTTGTAAAAAAAAAGATCAAGTCAAAAGTTGGTCATGTCTCCATTTTCTATTTTTATTTTCGGTTTGCAGACACGAGGAAATGACCTTTCACCCTCTCCTGGAGTGACCCTGCTGGTAAGGCAATTTGCTTAAAACGTTTGTCCTCTCTTTACTAAACTCTAAAAGCAATAATCAGTCAAGATTCGTCGTTCAACTAAAAGGATATTTTTGTAACAAATGTAAAACTAACAATCTATGTATGATTTTTTTGTCTTCTTTTGCTATCAAGAATTACTTTCTAAAAACGACAAGAGAAAAAGAAAAAGGAAGAACAAAAGTTCTCAGTAACCATAACAAAAAATACAACTAGGTACGAACATTATTTTCAAGCATTGCTTACTTGCAAAACTTTACATTCTTAATCTTATTTTTTTTACAGGGGCGAAGGGGCATTAGTAGTGTAATGGATAGCGACTCAGACTATGAAATAATCTAAGCCGAGTTCAACTCTAATTTCTATTAGGGATTAGTGTAACGAGATTAGCCCGAGATGATCGAAAAAAGCGGAATTGTAAATAAGAATTATAATAGAAGTCGACGTCCGGCTCGCTTCAATAATTATGCATGCACATCTATTTTTATGAGCAAAGAAAAGAAGGCTTAATCTTAATCTTAATAATAACTAATAATAATATTATCTCTATCTTCTCTGCAGCCTCTATCTTTTGCAGACGTGATGTTGATAGTCTCAGTCTTTTCTATAAGTACTATTATGGCATCTTCAGAATTTACTGATGGCATAAGCGAAATGGCAACAGACAGTTGGAAGTCATTCACGAAACGTCTCACCCCAGCATGAGGCACAAAGACGAAAAATAAAAATAATAATAATAATATAAAACTATATCTTTCTCATTTTATTTCATCATAGTTCACGTGGTAAATAGCAGGGGTACTCGGCGTTGCCTGGGGCTCTCTCTTCCATAGTAGCCCCATTTCATTGCTCCCTCTTTCTGTTGCAACTTCCCCCTGTTGCTTTCGGCGAAAGCTATCTCTTCCCCACCTCTCCTCTTCCGTTGCCTGTGGCAAAAGTATGACATATTTCTATTAAAAGTACCACCTCTGTCTGCGCCTACTATTTATGTACATATCTCCACCGTGGTGCACCTACTATGTACGTACCTATCTCCGCCCCGGTGCGCTTACTATGTACATACCTACCTCCGCCCGGTGTGCATACAATATACCTACCTAGCTTAATGTAGTTTGTTTGAAGCATTGTTTAGTGTGTATATAAAGGTAATTCATAGAATGAAATACAATGCAGAGGTATAACGGATAAATACGAACTGAAGCAAATTAAGACATATATATGCAGGTGGGATGAGTTTTGCAGTTTCCACCTTTTATAAATATTACTTTTTCTTGTTTTTTTATTTATATTCATAATTGTCATCAGTGCGGTTCGATGGAGGTTCCGTATAACATAATATTTCGGGAAAAAAGTCCGTTCCTCAGACGTGTGTTCAACTTTATTTGAAATGTGCAAGGGAAACCGTTGAGAATAGTACAGCAGAAAATGAAATGAATTTAGAAAAATTTTCATGTCATTTTAAAAAAAATTGTTTCAAATGTTTTGTTTGTCTTTCATTTTAGTGTCACTCTTGATATACAATTTTTTTTTAATTTGCTTCAGTTCGTGTTTATCCGTTACACCTCTGAATTGTATTGCCTTCTATAAATTACATTTATATCATAGCATATATTTTTGAATAGCTGGATTAATGAAAAAAATAATAGTTCTTTGTGAAATTTTTCGGTAATACAGACATTCCAATGATTTTTGCATTCTTTAAAAACACAATTGGTTAGATATGATGCTGTCTTTATTATAATATTAGAATAAGCAAAAATATACTGTGCATGCTTAGTAATAATATGAAATTAAATAAAAAGTCAAAAATGCATTAGCTTATCTTAATTTTCTTGCAGAACACTTAGGGACCTAAAGAAGGTGGGCTCCCTCTACCGTGCTAGTAAACTCCTCACACCCGACATTATCCTGTATCTCTACAAAGCCACCATCCGCCCATGCATGGAGTATTGTTGCCACATATGGGCTGGTGCATCATCCACTAGTCTCTCCCTCTTAGACAAGGTCCAAAAAAGAGTCGCCAACTTAATAGGTCCCTCACTATCCACCAAGCTCCAGCCCCTGTCTCATCGCAGCAATGTTGCATCCTTGTGATTGTTTTACAAATACTTCAATCAGTGCTCCGATGAACTAGCTGATCTAGTGCTCCCAGACCAACCCGACAATCAGCTAAATTTCATCCATTCACTGTGGAGGTCCCCAGATGTCGGAGAGCCCTTTACTACAATAGCTTCTTTCCTTTCTTGTGCTGCCGGCTTCTGGAACTCTCTCCCTGCTCCCTGTTTCCACGACAGTGGCGACATGCAGAGGTTAAAAACTAATGTAAACAGATATCTCGCTGCACAGCTCCACACTTAGGATGACACCCTAATTCTCAGTAGCCTTGTTTGAGGTGAAATATGTTTATTTTAAAATTAATTGTAAAACGTTAATTTAAAGGGAGACATGACATCAGCAGATTTCAGCCCTTGTGACTGTTTCCTTTTGGGATACCTAAATAAAAAAAGCGTTCAAACATCGTGCTCGAAATATTGATGATTTGAAAGAAAGATTAAGAGAAAAACAAAAACGCAATTCCACCTGAGATAACATGGAAAGTCATGAAGAACTTCCAGGAATGACTTCATCAATATATTGTCAACAACGTCCCCAAAAAGTATTGAGACTTCCTATGATGCTTGATGAAGCAAGGATTAAATGGGGTGGCTACTCTGCCTATCCCTCAACTCAGAACTGTTGGCATCTGAGGCTCTGCCGTTCCCGAAACCAGGCTATATATCTGCTGTTTCCTCAAGGGAGAATCGGCTGCCTAGCCACAATAGCAACCTTTGTCAGAGCATCAATTTATCAATGTCTGCCAGAGAAGCCTACCGTGACATGATCAGGTGGATATGTAGCTGCCAACTGGAGGAAAGGATCCCTTCAACCGTGCTTCATCAGAAACTTTGTATTGGTGGGATTATGGAGGCCTGACTTGTTGGTGCCTCACGTGGTTTGGCTATGTACAGCGTGCCACCTCTTGTATCAACTCCATGACACTTCTGGATATCCCAGGCATTAAGGAGCATGATAGACTTGCATGATAAACTTGATTGTGTAAGTAATAATTTGGCGGCATGCAACATGACTGATATCGACCGTTTGGATCGGACTATCTGGAGATGTCGGGGTTCAACACATCGCGACGTGTGTTTACTTTTGGAAAAGACGCTATCTTGAAAAATCGTAGCAGCAGGAGTCGCTATTCTTTTTTGCAATGACTTCCGAGAAAATCAGCAGCAGCCGTAGTCGGCATTTTCTGTGTAATGACTTTGCGAAAAAACTGGCCAGCTTATAATGTTCCTTTTTTCCTTTAAGGAATACAAATGCGATTCGCCGACTATGCAAATAACCGTACTTATATATTCAAGGCACCTTTCAACTATGTTGTATGGTGAGAGATGATGATGATGATGATGATGATGATGATGATGATGATGATGATGATGATGATGATGATGATGATGATGATGATGATCGCCCACCATTTGTCTGATAGTTATATACCACAAAATCTCAACGGATATTGTTTCTTTGTTTGTTTGCTTTCCTCCATGCACACTTGATGATGTCACAAATGGATGACGTCACTAAATGATGACATCATCCATTAAAATACAAATTGTAAAAAAAACAATTGACCTTAACCGTTGACACTGAGCTTGAAAAGTTCGATCGCGGTCGAAATTTTGACGGAAATTCATCTTCCTTTTTCCCCCAAATTTGATGCATTGCTCTGGTGCACTTTAAAAACAATAACCAGCATGCAACATTCCAGCCTTATCAGATAAATAGTTTTTTAAGTTATGAACGTTTCAATGGTATAACTTTGGGAATACTTCATACAATATGGAGAAGTATGGCTCAGATAAGACATTGGCCCATCCTTACGTTGTCAGGCAGAGGTATGCAATCTCACAACTGACTCATGTTCTTGTTCGTCGCTTACCTTTTCGTAGAGTTGATCACAGATATTCTTTTGTTTCTCTTTGCTCTCCGTCTGCATTTCTTCCGCCTCGTAAATGCAACAAGCCTCCGTAAAGATGACGTGAGCCTTATAGAGCAATTCTTCTCGGCAGCGTTGCCAGGATCGCATCAGAGCGTTCCGGTGCTCCAAGTAGAATTTCATCGACGTGTACCATGCTTGGTGGATAATCTGACGAAACAAAAAAAAACGAAACGAAACAAATGAAATAAAGAAAATCATTGAAAAATGTTAAAGGGTTTGTCCGTCTGTTTTTTTTTTCTACATCATTTTCTCTGTCTGTTTGTGTCCCTGTTCTATGATTAATTGAAAACGAAGCCCCATACCAAGATCAAAAATGTATACAAAAAGCAATGGTGACATTAATTATGTATCATGTTTTTTTTTTAAACATTCATAAACAGCAAAAGCAACTTTTTATTTTATTTACGACTAGAAAATTTTAGTGGGACCTATATGGCTATCCACGTCGTCTATCCATACGGGGTTTGGCCTTTGTCTAGGTCTTTTTCATTGCCTTGGGGTCCATTTTGTCGCTCTATATGCCCTATTTACGACTAGAAAATTTTAAATTATATAAATTAAAATTAAGAATAAAAATGGTAATATATGATTCGGGGTTGGGAGCAGAAGTACACAGGGATCCTCATTTAATGTCAGGCAATGTCAGGTGTGCCTGCTACATCATCTTATATATAATATAAAAGCGAGAATAACTAACCCTAACCCTAACCCTAACAAAAGGTACATAAAAATATGTTCCATTTGTCACATATGGCAATGTAGACTTTATGGACAAAGAGACGAAACGGTAAACCATATCATAAGTGAATAGTGCAAGCTCGCCCAAAAAGAATATAAACATAGACATTACGTGGTTTGGAAGGTAACCCACTTGAAGCTGGTTAGACTTTGTACACACAGACAAATGGCACAAACACAAACTGGAATTTATGCTAACGACATTAAGAGATATTACCTATTAAGTGAACTTTTTAAATAAATAAATTTTTAAAATGGAACTTTGTCGGAATATGCGGGAACAATTGACCAAGAAACAGAAAATAAAGAAAAAAAGGAATGACTGACTTCATGCATTTATAAAGAAACAAAATGTTTTTCCAATCGATTTTAAAATTTCTGGATTCAATCCGGTTTAATAGTTGCATTATCTTATTGATCAAACAGATTTTTGATGTAATGTTTGTTTTTTAAGCTATTCCCGTCATTGAAATAAGGGAATTCTTGCCTTGCCTTTACTTATATATATATATATATATATATATATATATATATATATATATATATATCAACTATCGTACATATTTCAGGCAAGCGCTTATGGGCCACAGGTAACATTCTAGACTACAGAAAATGTGGTTGTGTGTTCAAAGATCGGTAGACCGTGAAACATATTTGTACATGGATTACTTTTATAAATAAATAAATACGTCCCATAATATGGGTAACTCAATGCATATAATATAATATAATATATCTAAACTCTCATCACTTAGAAAATGAAATTAAAAATATGATAGCGTTCATAACAGATGTTGTTATCACAAGAAAAACAAAAAAATTCATATATATATATATATATATATATATATATATATATATATATATAAATTACATATCAGAGTTATATCATACTTTGATTTAATGTTAGTTTCGGAGCAAAAAATCTTACATGTGTTTCTGGAGAAAATTTACAGCATACTTAAAATCCAAATTATGATATGAACATTCCCGTCTTCAGAGACGATAATAGCCAGATGAAAACTTCATAACATCCAGGTAAAAAATCGATATAAATGTTATTTATTCATAGCTATCTTGCAATTTTTTTTCAAATAACTGTTTAAAGGTTTGAATATTGAGCTTTATTTTGCTTTAGAAATTGATTTGCATAAAAATCTATCTGAACTATATAAAAAATGTTTTTTGTTTTATATTGTTACATATTATATTTATATATATATATGTCAACAGTGAAATAATGTTAGACATACTGCCATTATTATCTATAATGAGGATTTTTTAATGATTTATATTATAAAAGAGGAAAAAAGAAACACGAGAAGGGGAACAAAGATGAATCACTTCGTAACTTTTTCTTCTTTATGAGGATTTTTTCCCTTTTCCAAACGAGTATTGAGAAAAAAAAGTTTTAAAAATTAAATAAAATTACCGAGACACTTTTCAAGGTAATCGTCGACTATGATGGGGAATCACGATTAAAAACGTGGTCAAAAGACCATAAATAATTATCGAGGGTATTAAAAAGAAAATTATACAAAAGAAAAATGGAAATAGACATTCTTAACGTACACCCATTAGTTCTAAGTTATGGGTATACTCTTTTTGTTGGCACAGAATATTTAAATGCGATTTCGAACGAGCTCTGTGCAAAATAGAGAATGCTTCATCCGAGTACCCTCTAGTGCAAGTGCAAACTTGGCACTGTAATAAATGTTCACCAATGGCCGACTCGTAGGCTTGTGAACGCCCCAATGTCGGCAACTGCATGTGCCTACGTATCAAAGGGGGGGATATGCTTGGAAATTCTTACCTCTAAGCGTTGGATGGTACGCCCCACGTAGTCAGCCTCGCACTGACCGTGAAAGCGATAAACGACCATGTTATATTGAATCGTGGGGATACCATCCTTCCGAAAATAGGGGAAAGCGCCTTTAGTCCTAAAAACCGTTCGAACTTTATTTGCAAGAAAGCAACGTGACACGACTGAAGAAATTTTGTGTGATAACTCCTGGCTTTTAATACCAATCCATGGGAGCTTCACATAAACGGGCCATTTTGGGGGTCAAAAAATCCTCCGCCTTTAAAGGCGGCGATTTTGTCCTTTATACATCTTTCGATGGTATGTAAAGGATAACCATTAGACGAAAGAATTTCTGTTATACTTTTAAGTTCTGCATCTAGTTTCACACTAGAGCAAATCAGCAAAGCCCGATGTACTAAAGTTTTAATCAGATTTATTTTTCTGATTTTAGGGGAGAATAAATCCCAACTAATATACTGACCTGTTAAAGTAGGTTTTCTGTATATACTGGTGACAAAACAAATGATTATATATATATATATATATATATATATATATATATATATATATATATATATCGATGATTATGTAATTTCGTGTTACTATATTTGATTTTATATATATATATATATATATATATATATATATATATATATATATATAATCATAATCATAATCATGGTCTTTTTATTTCACTCCTGGTGAAGAAACTCCTCCCTGGTTTCTTTCCATTTTTTTTATCCCTGGCTAGGCGTGGCCAAATGGGACCTATTTGGCTATCCGCGTCGTCTATCCATACTGGTTTTGGCCTTTTTCATTGCCTTGGCTCCATTCTGTCGCTCTATATGCCCTTCTATTGTCTGTACATCTCGAAAGTTGGCCTGCCCATCTATGTTTTGTCATTCGAATGGTAGTGATGATGTCGTTTACTCCAATTTGCTGTCTGATCCACGTGTTTTTTTTCTATCACGTAAACTGATGCCGAGCATAATGCGTTCCATTTTAAATTGTGCCACTC
>OY744542.1:72242052-72254552 GCA_963556195.1 Sepiola atlantica | reverse complement strand
CTTTGAAATAGACTTTTCGTTTGACATCGTTAAGTTTTAAATAGTATTTTCATAGGTATATCACACTTAAGCTTGAAATAGAATTTTACTTTGTCGGTCATACTAAAGTATAAAAAAACATTTTCATCAGTCTGTCACGCTTCAGTTTGAAATAGCATTTTCATCAGTCTGTCACGCTTCAATTTGAAATAAAATTTTAATCCGTCTGTCACGCTTCAGTTTGAAATAACATTTTCATCAGTCTGTCACGCTTCAGTTTGAAATAAAATTTTAATCCGTCTGTCACGCTTCAGTTTGAAATAGCATTTTCATCAGTCTGTCACGCTTAAGTTTGAAATTAAATTTTAATCCGTCTGTCACGCTTCAGTTTGAAATAGCATTTTCATCAGTCTGTCACGCTTCAGTTTGAAATAAAATTTTAATCCGTCTGTCACGCTTCAGATTGAAATAGCATGTTAATCAGTCTGTCACGCTTCAGTTTGAAGACGCATTTTTGTCAGTCTGTCACGCTTCAGTTGGAAATAGAATTTTCACCGCGAAATACTCAGAGTAGATGGACGCATCTTAATCATGTCAGTTCTTGTCTCTCTTCCTCTAATAAGTAATTCGTTTTACTTTTACAAATAAAAATGCCAACAATTTTGTATGAAATCGAAAGCCTCAAGGAGCGGGAACTGTCCATTTGTCATGTATCGTTGACTTTTCATTTTTTTTTTCTTTTTAAATAAAAAGAAAATGGAGAATAAGATCGATTTCTCAAACTTTGTTCTTTTTTCAAACAATATTAGAAAGGTGAGAGTGACGTCATTTATATCAAATGTTTGTTTTGATTTTTTTTTTTTTGGTGTGAGGTCAATACGAATATTTGTGGAAGTCACATTTTGCATAAGCTGTTTATGGGATGGATCTAGAGAAACATTATACATTATTTATTGCTTCGTAAACTTAAACAAGAAGAAACATTTAACCTTATATTCAAAAGTTTTTAAGTAAATATGTTTATCTTCTATCTATATAAAATAGTAACTCTGTGTGTGTGTGTGTCCGCCTGATCTTTGTGTCTTATGTTCACCCAAACCGCTGGACAGAATTGCTTGAAAATTGGCATGTGGACTACGGACGTCTCGGTGAAGGTCATAGGCTATATAAGAAATATATCACTTCAACATTGGATCTCCCATTATTACAACTGTAGTGAAAGAAAAGTTCAGTACAAAAGATAATGTGTTTTGTCCAGGTGGTAATTGTCCGTTGAAAAGGTGTCCAATTACCACCTGGACAAACCACATATCTTTTTTACTGAACTTTTCTTTCACTACATTTTTAATAATATTTTTCAAATATTTGAACTTTGGCTTTTTCTACAGGCAACTTATCTATCTGTATTTCTCCTCTGATGATAAGATCTCGATCTTTGAAAAGCATTGGCTTAAGAAAAGAATAATAAACACTAGTTTATTACAGAATACACCTTGCATTTAACAATCGAAATTTGAAATAAATTTGGACAGTCGTTACATGTTTATCACTCTTATTTCTTCTATCTCTACAGTTGCTCTATCTCGTATATTGAGCTTAACCTTTTCACTATAGGTCCCATCTACTAAAAGTTTACTTTTGGTTTATATTTGATCATATATATATATATATATATATATATATATATATATATATATATATATATATATATATACAGGGTGGGCAAAAATGAGGGTCCTATTTTTAAAAATTCATAACTTTTTTATTTATTGATTTAAAAAAAAAAATTTTTTTAGAATAAGTAAAGGACCCCTTCCGAAGCAAGCATGAGCCGTATTAGCCCTAAGGAACGTACCCTCATTTAGAAAACATTATTTTTGCTTAAAAAACTCAAAACAGTGTAAAAAACAATACTTTAGTTTTTGTAAGTTTTAAGAAGTGTTTTTCGGCTAAAATTTGTTTTGTTTATTTCAAAAAATCTCGGAAGGGTCACACACGTAAAGTTTGGTGAGTTTAACTTTTATTTTGTGGAAGTTATTCAAATTCAAGTTATTCAAATTTAAAGATAGGACCCTTATTTTGGCCCACCCTGTATTTAATTCTTTTATATATATAATTCTATATATATAATTATAGAGTCTAGGTTGATTCTGTGGCAGGGGTTCGAACCGTGCGACCGTCTGAAAATATCATCCCTGCACTGATGAGAGCGAAAGCTCTAAATGCTAGTGTATGTAGGTAAAAATGATCTAATGTTATTTATTTAAAATTAATATTATATATATATATATATATATATATATATATATATATATATATATATATATATATGTGTGTGTGTGTGTGTGGTTGTGTGTGTGTGTGTGTGTATTTATCTACTGACTTCAAAAAATCAAACGAATGCTTATAATTAGTCTCTTCACTCAAGTTATCTTAATAACTTCTCCATGACAATCACCGTTTTTACTTTCTTGTGGAATTTTGATTGGTCTCATTTCCACTTCTATCGTTTCTCATATTTTATTAGCAAATAATTCCATAAACCAATTTAACAAACACAACCTTTAAATCAATTCACCCTTTTATTTGCCCCTCAGCTTTCTCTCCAATATTAACTTTGATTTTATTAGACCCGCAAGACTTTCTCATCTTTGATTAGATATGTTCTTTGCCTCTTGGTGACGCGCAGCACAAATTTCATTAAACGATATTAATTATTCACCCGTGGCTTTCCTTTAAAGCTGAAATTTTTCTATTTGTTTCCTTCATTCTTAGACTTTTTATGGCAAATACTTATATTCATTGCACTTAACATTTCGTTGAAAATATTCTAAATTCAGAGTCTCAGTTCTTGAAGGAATTACAAAAAGAAAAATGGTTCAAAATGTTTTGGGTTTCTTTCCATTTAAATGTTTATAATGCCTTTACTATTGGACATGTTTTTATATCTTTCTATAGTTGTATTTACAGGATTCACTCCTAAACTAATTAACCGATCATTATGAATTTTGGAACACACTTACTAGGCGTAATGGGTCCAAATGTGAACTATATTTAGTTTGTTGCTAAGGGAATAAAAAGTGGGAAGAAAATACTTCCGATTCTAATGAAATTTTATGAATAGGTATGTTTATTTACCTCTTCTCTTAGGCACAAGGCCAGTTTTATCTTACTCCCACAAGGTAAGATGTGACCCAAGGTCGGGTCGGGAAAGTGGGGCTTGAAAAGCCAGCGCCCAAGAAGGAGTGCACTCTGGCCATTAAAAATTGCCTGGGCAGCCCCGTCGGCATTCCCCGGTAGGGGCGCCTCAGGCAGTAAGCAATAAACTTACTCCTCCCCAAAGAGGGGAGGCAAATCCTGGGAGGGTGGACCTCCTAGAACTGCACAGGACAAGCCCACAGACCGGCGGAATCAAGCCCCGAAGGACAAGACGACACCGGTCTATAGGGTGCAGTATCCATCGGAACAGATACTACACTTTCTTCCTAGCCAAAATGAGACATCTATTAATAAATGTTCCCCAAATTTCAGTTTCTTTGGAGTATTTTACAGGATTTTTAGGGAGCATAATATGGACACGAACCCCGATGTGAAAATTAAAATATTTCAAATTTACATTAAATTTGATCCATAGTCATTCGACACCAATAAAGCAAGATTCCTTGAATTTTAATTTCTTCTTAAGGCCACTAAAGCTTTAGCTTTAAATTTCTAGAATCAAAATAAGAATATATATTCTAGAAATAAGGTTTAGTATATTGTTCTATCTTGATTTTAATCTTCGTAATGGGACATAAAAGTAGTACAACTGTTCTGTTCAGGAAATTCATTTTACTCATCCTAGGACGGGTATTCTTCTAGTGTGTATATATATATATATAAGGTTAATACAAAAAAGATATGAGGCAACTAATATCTTTAATTAGTGAACATCCGGATAAAACTGAAGCTCAATATACATTGAATTCCAATAAAATTTGATTCGCACCTTATTTTATTCTTTCACTTTATCTAGTGCTATATATATATATATATATATATATTTATATACATATATGTATATATATATATATTTATATACATATATGTATATATATATGTGTGTGTGTGTGTGTGTGTGTGTGTGTGTGTGTGCGTGTGTTAATAAGTGCCATTTAGAGGGGAAATGTTTAACTTCAAATATAGTGTATAAGTGTAACGTCATAGAGGAAAACAGAATTAGAACATACATTGGGTCGACTGGCTGTAGTTTCAAGGACAGATTTAGAAACCATATACACTCTTTCAAAGAACCTAATACAAATTCAAAGAAGGTCCCTTCGACTTTAGCTAAACATGTAAGAGAACTAAACAGTAAAAACATACAATACAGCCTAAAATGGTTTATACTAGGTAGAGCAGGGAAATATAGACCTAACAAATCTAAGAGATGTAACCTCTGTATTCTGGAATCCTACAATATAGTTATGTCTAAAGAAAATTTATTAAATAAAAGACAGGAAGTGATTCAGAACTGTCTACATAGAATCGCCTATATCCTATCCCGTTACAGACCCATATAAAATACCTGTGGTAGTAACCCTTTCATCAACATGAATATGAAAGTATTTAAGGTATAAGAATATTATAAGACTATCTTGACAATAGAAACCATAAACCTAATAGTAGATGACAGAGTACTAATACCTCAATATAAAACATTTAGATATAGAACCCATCACTCATAACTAAAATGACCGAAGCAATTAAGCTTATATCTAGCCTATAATAAAATGGTAAGAGGGCCATATTATGAGAGCATCAGTAGAAACTTTTTTCATTTTGGTTTTCATCTGTATCAATTAGTGAGGAAATGGTAACTAGTAAATAGGATATTCTTTTTGGAAGGAGTAAAAACTAATAATACAATAATCATTTAAATATAATGCCAAATAAATGTTCAATAGAAAAATAAATAAATAAATAAAATGTATATATATGTGTATATGGATTGTGTGTGCATATATATGTGTGTGTATTTGGATATATATATATATATATATATATGTCTGTGTGTGTATGTGTGTGTGTGGGGGGGGAGGTTCGGACGCTGAACGCGATAGTTCCAATTCGTTTAAATTAAGAGCTTAAACAATAAAAAATACGAATATATTAAATCTGGACTTCGATTGAAAGCTTATTTGAATGGAAATCAAAAGTAACTATTTGGTATCATATTATTTAACACATGATTTTAGGGTGTCGTCGTGTGTTGAAATACAACCATTTTTGTAGGGACAGTTTCAGAATTTTGAAAATGCCGCTTGTCGCGTTTTGCGTTCGGATCTCTTAGTATATGTATATTAATGAGCATGTTAATAAATAAATAAAAGAATGCACGCAACCTAATATTAAATATAAGCATACAATTAAAGTGGGACCTGATATTGACATTGGTGCTTGTCGGTATTCACATGATAATGTGAATTAGATTTAAAACATAATAACGATTAACTTTAAGTATAAATGTTCTTAAACTACTTTTGAATCCTCATAATACTTAAAAATGTATATTAAAAATGTATATTAAAAAAATCATTTCATAAAAAATAAAATAAAATAAATAAATAAATATTTAATAGCTCCCTTCGATATTTGGAACCATGTCTAGGTAATTATATAAAATATCTTCGTTGTGAATGACAATTCCCCCACTAGTTATTTCGCATTTAATAGAGGGTTACTACTTGCATGAAGAATTCTGGGTGATTAAACTTATCTTAGTATTGATGGAAACGATTTATTAATAAATACTAAACATCTTCGTATTAATACGAATAATATATACGTATTAATATATAAATAAATTAAAGAATGCACACAACCTAATATTAAATATAAGCATGGAATTAAAGCGGGACCTGAAAATTGACATTGGTGCTTGTCGGTATTCACATAATAATGCGAATTAGATTTAAAACGTAATCACGATTAACTTTAACTATAAAAAAGTCCTTAAAACTATTTTTGAATTCTCATAATACTTTAAAATGAGGTATTTTTACATCATTTTATAAAAAATAAGATAAAATAAATAAATAAATATTTAATAGCTCCCTTCGGTATTTGGAATCATGTCTAGGTAACTATAAGATATCTTCGTTTCGCATTTAATAGAAACTTACTACTTGAGTGAAGAATTTTTGGGTAATTAAGCTTATCTTGGTATTGATGGAAACGATTTATTAATGAATACTAAATATTTTCGTATATGTATATTAATAGACATGTTAATAAATAAATAATAGAATGCACACGACCTAATATTAAATATAAGCATGAGATTAAAGTTGGACCTAGTGTTGACATTGGTGCTTGTCGGTATTCACATGATCATGCGAATTAGATTTAAAACGTAATCATGATTAACTTTAAGTACAAATGTCCGTAAAAAACTACTTTTGAATCCTCATAACACTTTAAGAAATAAAATAAATAAATAAATATTTAATAGCTCCCTTCGGTATTTTGGAATCATGTCTAGGTAACTGTAAAATATCTTCGTTGTGAGTGACAAATCCCTTAGTTTCGCATTTAATTAGAAACTTACTACTTAAGTGAAGAATTCTTTGAAATTAAGCTTATCTTAGTATTGATGGAAACGATTTATTAATAAATCCTATATATTTTCCACAAAAATACCGAAGTATAACAATTTTAATAGTTGCTTAAATGGACGGCTGACATTATGAAACTAGCTCTAAACTGTTGAACTTAAATGAGTTTCGTATCCAAATGACCTAAATAGACATTGATGTAACTTTAGTAAGAAAAAATTATCCTCAAGTGAATTAGAATTTTTATAAATAAATTATAGAACTTATTATTAACTATTTTAAGAAATATTACTGAATTAAAATTTATAATTGTTCGCACAATTTTTAGGATGTACTAGCTTTGAACGAAATATTCAAAATGGCGTATTAGTGGGTTCCCCCACGTGTGAGTTTGCTCCATTTATTTGTTTTTTGTTTGTTTTCACCCAAAAATGAACTACTGTATAGTGTAGGTTTTTTCAAGACACTTATATCCAAGAACTTTTTACTCTTTGTGAATTTTTTCTCATGATTTTGTAGTGTTGCAGAGACGATATTGACATAAAAATGTTGTTTGGCACAAGACAAATGAAACGGACCGTAAAAAAATGTATCTCACAGAAATGTTGTTTTTTGGAAATGTGAAAAAATAAAAATAATAAAATAAAACCATGGTTATTGGAATATAACATGA
Source organism: Sepiola atlantica (assembly GCA_963556195.1). NCBI lineage: Eukaryota > Metazoa > Mollusca > Cephalopoda > Sepiida > Sepiolidae > Sepiola > Sepiola atlantica. The sequence continues at coordinate 72,247,304 of OY744542.1, read as the reverse complement.
ACTGACCTATATATATATATATATATATATATATATATATATATATATATATATATATATATATATATATATATACATATATATACATATATATATACATATATATATATATACATATATATATATATATATATATATATATATATATATATATATATATATATATATATATATATAGAGAGAGAGAGAGAGAGAGAGAGAGAGAGAGAGAGATAATACTTTAAAAATATAAATAATATCTTTAGACTATTAGGATAAAAACAAAGCTCAATATAGTGTATGGAGCAATAATATTAATTGAATGACATAATAAAATGAGAAATTAATCAGATTTTATTAAAGGCAAAAACAAGAAGAGATATTGCGTCCTTAACTCATAAGTGTTTTAATCGGCTTCTTTGACATCTTTCTTGAAATTGTTTTAAACTTTATGACTTGGATGAACTGTATAAGCTTAACAACAAAGTGTGTTTTGGGCCAATATATCTGATGTTTTATATACTTTTATGCATTTTTTATATTTTTTATATATTTTCAAAGCTTAATTTTATTACCTGCAGTAGTGTCATTGCGGTAATGGTTCTCTGAGGAGAAGATTTTCTTTGAAAACTCATGAGTTAAGGACGCAATATCACTCCTTGCTTTCTGACATTAATAAAATCTGATTAATTTCTCATTTTATTATGTCTTTCAACTAATATATATATATATATATATATATATATATATATATATATATATATATATATATATATATTGTTGATAGTTTTATTCCATTTTGCTACATAATATATTGTGTTTCATTAACGTTTAAAATAAACGTCAACTCGTCAGGCATTTTGGAATCAACTGTTCAAATTTCTATAATTCAACAAAAATTATAGAAATTTGAATTAGAAGTTGAATTATAGAAATTTGAACAGTGGATTCCAAAATGCCTGACGAATTGACGTCTATTTTAAACGTTAATGAAACACAATATATTATGCAGCAAAATGGAATAAAATTATCAACAATATATATATATATATATATATATATATATATATATATATATATTAGTTGAAAGACATAATAAAATGAGAAATTAATCAGATTTTATTAATGTCAGAAAGCAATAATGTCTCTGTTAGCATTTAGAGAAAGAGTGACTCTCTTTTTTCAGCATGGCCATCAAATTTACATATGTGTGTCTGTACACACCACAAACATATATGTAAATCAGATGGCAAAATAATAAGTATATTTACTTCAATCTATGTAATAATAATAATAATAATAATAATAATAATAATAATAATAATAATAATAATAATAATAATAATAATAATAATAATTCTGGAAAGAAAACAAACCCACAGGAAGAACATTATAACATGAACCCAAGGAACAGAAACTACAAGAAACTCCATAAACTGACTGCCCCCTACCCCAAAAAGTGATGGCACCAGCCTCGGCTGATACCTCACACAATAGTCATGAAGGGTCAAGGAGGATGGGAAGATCACGGAGGGAGAGTACTAACCAGACCTCCTCTGGAAGAGTGCAGAAAGTGCTAGGACCTTGGGGAGGCTTATTGTCACCCGGATCCCAGAGTAGAGCAATGGTCGTTATCAAATGAAATCAATGGTAAGTGACTGTTGCGATACCGCAAAGTCATTTGCAATGGTTATGAAAAAAGAGGTGGAGAGTACTGGAAATCTGGGGAGACGTTTTGTCACTCAGACTCCAAGGAACACCACAAGTTATTATCAATGAGTACTCTCTGATGACCTGTGTGAGAACTCCTAGTGAGTACAAACAAATAATAATAATAATAATAATAATAATAATAATAATAATAATAATAATAATAATAATAATAATAATAATATAGCAATAAAGTGACTTCATTTTTAGTTATTCCAGAACAATGGCTGACCAGATATGTCACAGTTTATGTGTTTTCAAATGAAATCTAAATCGAATAAATAGTGGTAGTGGTTGTGACCCAACGGGTCACGGGTACATCTAGTACGTATATATAGCCTTGGCATCTTGGAGTCCGAGCTAACTCTTTCATGAAAGTGCACACCACAAATCCACCGAACAATAGACATGGCATTCATCTGAATTCTCAGAAAAACTGAATTATTGGGAGCCCAGCACTTACAGGTATGTAACATTGTACTACGGCCATAGCTGTTGTAAATTCGACCCCCAAGTAACGAGTTGACCTTTCGGCTACGATCAAAGTGTAGTATCTGAAGGCTCCTAGAGGAAATGCGGGAACAATACTACATGCATGGGCGAATGGTGGCTTTGTAGAGATATAGGATACTGGCAGGTGTGAGAAGTTTTTTGTGGTCCAGTAGAGAGAATCCACCTTATTTGCAGCAGATTTGGCAGTATCTTCTATATATTTATTCTAATTCATGTTACCTGTTGATGTTAGGCCGAGGAAATTCTAACTCAAAATGTTATTTGATTCGGTTGATATCTTTAAGAAATGTAAACTCTTTTGGTGAATTGAGAAAAATGGACAGTCGTGTTAAATCTTGGCTCACCCTGTTCTGACAGTTTGGGACACAGACAGGGATAAATGTTCATTGGTCGAGCTAGTGTGTCACTTGACCAATGAGAATAGAGAATTTAAAAAAATATTTCTCTAAAAGGATAAATTATTAAAGAATAAACATTTGGACACTATACGAAGGTTGTAAAGATGAAGCGGTCCTAAATACTTGGACACTGCTTGGACACATCAACTGTTGTTTTTTATTGACTGGCATTGCAGCTTATCTATTACTAATATAGACTAGCAAAATATCCTCTCTACGGTCGTATATTTTTGCTAGGCTGCTGCGTCACCCCCTTCTCTCTCGCTGTCTACAAAGAAGGTGTTCCTATGTGCATGCCTAGAATCATATAATTGCAAAAAAAGAAAAGATCTACATACAGTACATAGTTAAAGCTGAATAAATTGTATGTGACTATTAAAATAATTTCCAACGCTATTGATAATTTATTTATTTATTTTTTATTATCGCTTATGTTTGAATTCATGTTTTGAAACATGACGGAAATCATTAATCTATGACGTCACGCCAAGGTTATAATAATTTTGTTAAGGGAATGTTTTAAGATGTATTTATAAGGAACTGCAAATAGCTCAGTTGATAGAACGTCTGGCTGATGGTCTCAAGGTTTCGGTTTCGATTTCCGGTCATGGTGTGCGATTTGTTGGGGATTTATTATTTAGTATTAATGCAATGTTTTCTATTTTTAAATGAAGTTAAGATATTTGTTGAAAAAGATTCTGACTGACGGACAGACAGACACACACACACAACCACATAGAAAGTGCTCATTTTATATATAGTGGTTGATGCACCAACCCGGGTGTGGTAACAATACTCCATGCATGAGTGAATGATGGCTACTGGTAGGTGTGTGTCTTTTAATACTCAATTCAGTTTACTATACTATTTCAGACTAATGTACTATCTTTCAATGCTTAAATCAACAGGGTGAAGGATTGTGTAGTATCTGTTCTGTGGTCATGAGACCATCCTCCCAGGCATTACCTCTTCCTTTGAGGGTTGGCCTTAGTGTAGTATTTGTGCTATTGTTATGAGACCATCTTCCTAGGTGTTACATCCTCCTTGAGGGGATATGTAATGTAGTATCTGTTCTATTGTGGGACCATCTTCCCAGGCATTACCTCTTCTTTTGAGGGTGGAGGTAGTATATGTTCGTTCATCATGGTACAATCCTCTCAGGCATGACCTCCTCTTTCATGGGAAACATAGTTCGCCCCAGACAAGGCAGGCTGAAAGGGAGAAGGTTGGGGGGGGGGGGGGTAACCTAAATTGGGATATGCGCAGCGAGATGTCTGTTTACATTAGTTTTAAATTTCTGCATGTCAGTACCGTCGGGGAAGCAGAGGCAGGGAGGGAGTTCCAGAAGCCAGCAGTACGAGGAAAGAAGCTATTTGAGTAGAAAGCTCTCCGGCATCTGGGGACCTCCACAGTGAATGGATGGGATTTGGCAGATTGTCGAGGTCCAGTGAATTTACGTCGAGGATGTACCAGAGTAGCCAGTTCATCGGAGCACAATCCATTGAAGTATTTGTAAAACAAGCACAAGGATGCTACATTGTGGCGATGGGACAGGGACTGAAGCTTGGTTGACAGTGAAGGACCTATTAGGTTGGCGACTCTTTTTTGGACCTTGTCAAGGAGGGAGAGACTAGTAGATGATGTACCAGCCCAGATGTGGCAACAATACTCCATGCATGGGCGGATGTTAAGAGAATGGTAGTGTAGTACTGTTTTGTTGTCACGAGACCATCCTTCCAGGCATTACCTCCTTATTTGGGAGGTAGTGTAGCGTCTGTTCTGCTATCATGAGAAGATGCTCTCAGACATTTCCCTCTCCTAAAGGAGAGGTTAGTGTAGTACTGTTTTGTTTTCATGATACCATTCTCCGAGGCATAACCTCCTCCTTTTTGTGTGGGGGGTAGTGTAGTATCTGTTCTGTTGTCATATCATCCAGGCATTACTTTTTCATTTTTTGAGGGAGAGAGGCAGTGTAATATATCTTCGTACACCATGATACCATCTTCCCAGGCTAGCAAAAATATGTGACCAGTGGGAGCATAGATTTACTAATGGAGATTTTGTATATGTCTGTCTGAAACCGAAACCATACTATTACTTTTATTAATATTGTTCAATCTTTTAATGATCAATTCAATGTGCTAGAGCATACTAGCTATGAAATGTAATTTTATACATTTTAAAAATAAATTTTGCAATCTTAAAATTTTGTAATTTTGAAATGCGTATTTTACACTGTTTCGATTGAAACAACTACAAGCGTCCATGAGATCAAACAGAGTATGATTATAATAATTTCCCAGAATGCATTGTTTCTATTTCCTTCATCTTTTCGTTTTTCAGTAAAAGTTATTATCAGGCAGAATCATTTGTTAGACATCAGAATAATTTATTACCTGCCATGAATAAGAGTTGGAAGCTTTGAAGTATTTTTTGAGCTCGCTAACTTAAAATGTTCTTTTTTTATTCCAGAAAAAGAACCGAAGATTCTTTTGATGTTACTTACCAATTCGCTGTTGCTTCTGCCTGGAAATTGTCTCTGCAAACGATCAAAGACTAGCGCGTTTCTCTGAGGCAAGTCTTTTGTATATTGGTTCAATACAGACATGAATTCTAAATGATCTGATTCGCTCCATCCGCCGTTTTCCCCTT
>OY744542.1:72217052-72237052 GCA_963556195.1 Sepiola atlantica | reverse complement strand
AAAAAAACATCAATTTTCATTTTAAAAATATTCAGAATGGACTTTTTTTTTATTTCGAATGGTTGTCTTTGATTTGTTAATTTGAGTCACGTGAGACAAATCCTTGATTGTGATTGGTGGCGGCAGTGGCGGGCATAAAAAGTGCTGCCCTTTTTACGTTTATATGCAAAACTGATGCCCCAATCTGCATTCTAAAGTAATTGCGAAAGATACATGTTACAATACAACGATTTATTTGAAATAAATAAATAAAATATAATAAATAACAAAACAACAAAAAGGCAACTTTAATGTTCAATTTTTTTTTTGGGGGGGAGGGGGAGGGTTGTCTTATAGGGCTCGGAGCCTAACCCCCCCCCCGCCCCCAACTTAGACAAGAGAGTAAATGGTAAAAGTGCAGAATAGTTAACAGTCAAACAATTGTAAACAAAAAAATACAAATGCCTTATACCAAACACAGTAGAATTTAATTATTTTCCGACCTGTATACTTTTAACGTGCTAAAACTGTATTAAAGTTTTTTTTTTATTTACATTCAATTTAAATTTACTATTAAACAACATTTAAAACTAGTGGAGTACCAACCCTAAAATTGGACATTTTTTTCCCCCATCGTTGTGTAATTGTAAAGGAGTCGTAGTAGCCAATGCTTCGCTCAATCTGAATGTTCAGAAAAATATTGAATTTTTCTCTTAGACTAACGAAAAAAGTCAAAGAGCAAAAAAAAAAAAACACTCACGAATTTCCTCTTCAAGTTTCGTCCGTTCATTACTCAGCTTTCCCATGAGTTCCTCTTGCTGCCATGACACTGATTTCACCGTCTGCAGAATCTCTCTCGCTTTCGTTTGCAATTTGGAGCTGTTAATGTTACACGTTTCAGTCACATTTTCCTGGAGCCAAATTTTGAGATCCTCACTGTGAAACATCAAATTATTCATTTTTTAAAATTATTATTATTAATCCATGCCTCCGTGGACATCTTGGTTAAAAAAAAACAAAAAACAACGTGAAAGGCAAAAAATAAGTATTATGTGTGCATGCAAATATCTGCTTTCATTTTAATACCAATATGCATTCATGTGCATAGCCCAAAGAGCTTCGCCACATACTTGAGAACAGAACTCTGTCCAGAGATCGACTGCTCACTTGTGTTATCACGGCTGGAGTTTTTTGAAAAGAAGGTGTCGCTTTTCACTCACATACAGTAACTCGTCACCCATCTGGTATTGATCAAACTCAACGTCGCTTAACTTCAGTCACACCAAGGGAATTCACAACAGCAAGCCGCCATGAACAGACCGCCGTTCTTACACCAAACGGTCATTATTATAAAAGAATGTCACATAAAATCTTTTTCAGGTAAAATTTTGTTATTAAAATTTATTAAAATTTATTAAAATTTATTAAAATTTGTTTGAATAATTTTTTTAATGAAAATTAAATATCAAGACGCTACTAGCACATCTCATATTCCCCTCCCCCTCCCCATTTTCATAATTCGAGTCAAATCAAACGAAGTTCATCACCCCCCCCACCCTTTTCGCATTGATTGTAACAACCCTCCCACTTCCTATTGAAGTTCACACTCCTACCGTTGCTCACAAACCGCCATCATTTATATTGTGTCTCATATTTTGATTGCTTCTTCCCAAAATGGGCATAGTTTTAAACCAGCGGCCAAAACACTCTGTACCTGTTATGATGTTGTCTTCAAAATAATCATCCTGAGAAAGTCTTAGAATAAAGGCGAAACGTTGATGAATACATAAATAATATTCTTTGGTTTTCCTTTTTGAATTTCCATTACTTCGGAACATTGTCTCCCTTTCCTGATCATATATATATATATATATATATATATATATATATATATATATATATATATATATATATATATATATATATATATATTCAAGAAAATAATTGATAATTCAATATACATTGTAAGTCATGTCTCTTGTATTTCGAAGAAAACATGAGTTATGGAAAGAAAAGAAAAATTGCTAAAACCGGCAAAATTAGTACGGTCTGCAAAACAACAGGGTTTTTTTTTCGATTTTTTAATAGGGTCATATTTTTCTTCATTTTATGTATTTATCAACAAAAATCAACTGAAAGTAAAAGAAACATCATGTTTTTTTTGTATTTTGAGGATAAAAGACTCATGCTATATTCCAATTAGCACTAACAAATATATTATGATTAGTATTAGGATTAGCAAATATATTATGATTAGTATTAGTATTGGAAAATATATTATGATTAGTATTAGGATTAGCAAATATATTGTGATTAGTATTAGGATTAGCAAATATATTGTGATTAGTATTAGGATTAGCAAATATATTATGATTAGTATTAGGATTAACAAATATATTATGATTAGTATTAGGATTAGCAAATATATGATGATTAGTATTAGGATTAGCAAATATATTATGATTAGTATTAGGATTAGCAAATATATTATGATTAGTATTAGGATTAGCAAATATATTATGATTAGTATTAGGATTATTAAATATATTATGATTAGTATTAGGATTATTAAGTATATTATGATTAGTATTAGGATTAGCAAATATATTGTGATTAGTATTAAGATTAGCAAATATATTATGATTAGTATTAGGATTAGCAAATATATTATGATTAGTATTAGGATTAGCAAATATATTATGATTTATATTAGGATTAGCAAATATATTACGATTAGTATTTGAGCTAACAAACTATAACTTATTATGATTAGTATTAGGACGAGTAAATATATTATGATTTGTATTAGAGCTTACAAATATGTTATGATTAGTATTAAGGCTATAAAATATATTATGATATTGGAATTACTAAACTATTATTATTTTTAGTAGTAGTAGTAGTAGTAGTAGTAGTAGTAGTAGTAGTAGTAGTAGTAGTAGTAGTAGTAGTAGTAGTTGTATTATTATTATTATTATTATTATTATTATTATTATTATTATTATTAGGGCCAGTAAATAGTTTATCTGAGGATCCAAAGATCTTATAAGATCCGATTGTGCTATGAAGATTTTTGCAACATTTACTTGTTAGATGATTTTTTTTACACATCAAAAAACTAAAAGGGATTTTGTTTCTGTTTTCTTTGCTGTTTGAATTATCGATTAGCCATAACATTTCAGTGTGTTATTGATTTCTTTAAGCAGGTTGCACGCGTCAGTAAGCAGATCGAAGCCACTAAACTAAAACAATCAAAGTTTGATGATGTGGAACCGGCGATTTCGTTTTTCTATCTTTTTTTTTATTTCCTTCCTGAACATTGTTTATCTAAACTAAACTAAACTAAGACGAACGGATTTGAAAACTTCTCGAAAAAAAAGAAGACAAAAAGAAAAAACAAACAAAAAAAAACAGAAGAAATTGAAGAAAGTTTCGAAAATGCATTGAAAATTTTTTTTTTAAATCAATAACAAAAAAATTTTTTTTAAAAGGTTGGTGCATAAACAAAACAGAAAATTGAATGATGAAAATAAAAATGTTGTTCATGAAGAAAAATCAGCCCTACGTAATTTTGTTGTTCATGGTGGTGGCAACGCGGTGATGGAGGATAGCATAACATATGTAACAGTCTCGTGTCAGGCTAAGCTGATCCGAAAGTTTATGCGGCCATAAACTGATGATGCCTGGCTAAGAAATCGTCAAAGACATACAAAAGACCTTTACAAAGTACTAATTCTACTATAATGGAGTCGTAAACTGACCTTTGATGTATACATGTGATATGCTATAGAATAAGGGTCTGCAAAAAACACCCTAATAACATAGTGGAGTCGTATAATAGTCGCTTTATGTATATATAATATATTTTCTAGACATAATCTATCATATATAGGGCAGTTGTGTGTGTGTGTGTATGTGTGTGCCTGTGTGTGTGTCTGTGTTTCTCTGTATCTGTGTGTGTGTGTGGGTGTGTGTGTGTGGGTGCGTGTGGGTGTGTGTGTGTGTCTGTGTGTGTGTCTGCGTGTTTATCCAGCTAAAAGTTTTAAAAACTACAAAACAAACAGCCACAAAGTTGATAGATTCTTGATCAGCGTTGCCCTGAATGAATAATATCTGAAATTAAAAAGAAAACTGGGCCAGGTTTCGTCAGAGGAGGAGGGGGCGTGTTTTCAGTCATTTTATGTGCTGAGTTGGAAAGAAAACACCGATTCATTCTTCGAGGGATCTATTATATAAAGAAGAGTTGTCTGTACGTAAGTCCAGAGAGAAATGGTGTGGGCAGAGAAGAAAGAGAGTGTCGGGGAGAGGGATGGATAAAACGGGGAAAGGGGAAAAAGAGAAAGATAGAGAGACGGATAGAGAGAAGTAAAGAGATAAAAGTTTTAATAAAAATATGTTACACTTTTGCCCCGGGCAACGCCGGGTAACCCTGCTAATATTGTTTTTAGTTCTAAAACTAATCACAATCGAAGGCAAATTATATTCACAATCACAATATCTATTATTAATGGAGATTTGGTATCTGTCTGTCTGAAGCCGAAATGTAACGTGAACAAACACCTGCCAAATTCAACACCCAAGTGTCACAATATGCCTGGTTTGGGATGAATAAAAAAGTAAAAAATAACTTACGTTGACACACCAGTTCCCATATGACCAGTTAAGTTAAGTGATGTTTAGCCTGGTCAGTACTAAATGGGTAACCATTTATGAACAGCAGGTACTGTATATAACAAGGATCTCTTTAAAATTCAAATTAATTTACAAATCAATCATATACAAAAACATGAACGATTTCATAAATAAAAATGACCCAACGATGATTGACATGCTGTGAAACCCAACAATGACAATAAAACAAATCAACAATTTTTCAGGATTATTTCTTTGCAAATCCTGGTCACGGCACCAAATTAAATATGTTATATACTATTGGTGACCTATGTATATTCCAGTAATATGTAAAGCATTAAATAACCTAAAGGAAGATTAATATGCTGTGATGCACACAAACCCCAAAAAGCAAATATTTGGAATGTTAAAATTACCTACCAGAGATTCCAGACTGGTTCCAAAGTGTCCTCTTTAAAAGCAACCATTTCCTTAGCATGTTGTTCTCTAAGATATTCATAATCTACATAGATGGGCAGATAGCTTTTGGCATTTTGGACAATGTGTTCAGAAATGTCCAATTCAACAATATGACGAAGATCTTTCAATCGCAATATCTCCTTCCGCCATGCCACCTGGTGTTGTTTAGTGTTGGTGTCGTTCTGCTGACATTTACTTAAGCTCTTCAGTCTGCCCATCTTTATAATCGAACTGTTGGCTTTGAATTTCTTCTGCAGAACTTTCTCCATCATCTCGTCATAATCGACCGGTCGGTATTTGTTGCTGCCAAGGCCATCCAAGATGCGATGCACCAATCCGTCTGGCATTATAAAAAAAGGATATTTTTTAAATACGTTTAGCGATGAAAATTTTATTTTAAAATTGAGCATCACAGATCTACCTTTACACTACCTCTCTTCCCACGAAGGAGGAAGGAATGCCTAGGAGGGTGGTATAATGGACTTAAGATAACATACGTTCATTCAATCTGTGCATTTAGCAATGAAATTGCGATTTCAAACGTAAGCGTGACAGACCAATGAAAATGCTATTTTAAACTTTAGCATGACAGACCAACAAAAATACTGTTTGAATGTCATTTCAAACTGAAGCATGACAGCCCAATGCTATTTTAAATTGAAGCATGACAGACGAATGAAAATGCTATTTTAAACTTAAACATGACAGACCAGCAAAAATACTGTTTAAAGCTTAAGTGTGACAGACCGACCGACAGAGAATGTTGGACACATCTAAAATAAGATGCATCCATTCAATTTGTGTTTAGTAGTGAAAATGTTATTTCAAATTAGAGTTCGACTGAACGACTGATTGGCAAAGATGTGAGCAAGCATCTAACAATGAAAACAAATCTATTCAGCACCATTAAATAACGGCTGGGTTTTTTCCATGTCATCTCGGTTTTAGATTAGATCGCACTGAACAGAATTACACTAACCAATCTACAAATTATGGATCTTTTGTAGAATGCACACACCACTAAAAAAAAAATACACAAAATACAGGTTGTAATAAAAAACAAACATTAGATTACTTATTCATTCAGTATTTGCATCAAACGATCGTTTCCCTTATATTTCTGCCTACACATAAACTCACACAGATAGCTTCACACAATTCCACAATGCGTTCCACAGTGGCGTTTATTTTTCAATTTGGACGGCCTAAACCTAAATCTATCTTTACCTAGCCCTAGACCAACGCATGTCTAGATAGAACGCACAAAAGTAGATCAAAGGCGTGTGCGCGCACTGTGCCTGACTGGTGGGCTAATTGTTTTAAAACTCATTTTTCCATTTCCAATACCATGAATACAGAAATACATGTATTTTTATAAAGCTGTCTTGTGCTTTTGTCACCAACAAACAGGTTATTTAATGGTTGGAATAACAAAAATATCAAATTAGTAGATAATTCTAAAAGTACTTACCATTGTTTTTCGGCTGGCTGGTTTCAAACATCATGAAAAATTTAGAATGAAAACTTTGAAGATGTTCCTGTTATCTGAAAAAGAGGATCATTTGATATATATATATATATATATATATATATATATATATATATATATATATATATATATATATATATATACAGGGTGGGCAAAAATAATGGTCCTATTTTTTAAAATTCATAACTTTTTTATTTATTGATTTTTTTTTTTTTTTCAGAATAAGTAAAGGACCCCTTCCGAAGCAAGCATGAGCCGTATTAGCCCTAAGGAACGTACCCTCATTTAGAAAACATTATTTTTGCTTAAAAAACTCAAAACAGTGTAAAAAACAATACTTTAGTTTTTGTAAGTTTTAAGAAGTGTTTTTCGGCTAAAATTTGTTTTGTTTATTTCAAAAAATCTCGGAAGGGTCAGTCTACACACACATAAAGTTTGGTGAGTTTAACTTTTATTTTGTGGAAGTTATTCAAATTCAAGTTATTCAAATTTAAAGATAGGACCCTTATTTTGGCCCACCCTGTATATATATATATATATATATATATATATATATATATATATATATATATATATATATATATATATATATATATATATATATTGTTGAATATAAGACACAACTGGGTCCATCTTCGGGGGAATGAGGTTAATCAGGTATAGATTGACGATACATTTGTCTGATACTAGCGCCATAGCCCAATACTTAACTAACGACCACTCCTGCACCAACACAATAGAGAAAGGATAAAATAATAATAAAAATAATAAATAAAATACGATTAAATCAAATAAAGTAAAGAATAAAATTTCAGTTCGTTCTGGAGAGTCGCGGTACGACGAAACCCGTGTCAACGAATAATAATTTTATCTATAATATATATATATATATATATATATATATATATATATATATATATATATATTGTTATAACATAACAAAAAAGGGGTGAAAAATATACAAATGGGAAATAACAAATATGTTAGGAAAAGCAAAATAAGTTACTCTTCTACTTACCTAGATCAGTTTATATGTGTTTTAACTTTTTTTTTTTTAATTCTGTTCAAAACAAACCTGGTGTCACCCGGTTCAGTTAGAACGGAAACAATGGCTGAAATTACAGAATTTCGATAATCGCTCAAAAAAAAAAAAAAAAAAAAAAAAAGCAAAATATTGGTAGAACATTCGATTTTCCCACAATTGGGTGACATTCATTGGATGTGTTTCTAACACTATTTTGTTTATTTTTCGATTTTTCACCAATTATCAAGGATCCCCGTGCTGGGCTCATGAACAGCCATTTTTTCCGTTCTAACTGAACAGATGGACACCAGGTTTGTGTTGAACAACAACAAAAAAACGCTTTAAAATAAGTTAAAACAAATAAACGTATCCAGGTTAGTAGAAAAGTAACTTATCTTGCATTTCGTAACCTCTTTTCTTTCTTTTTTTTTTAACCCTTTTCCGCTCCGTTAGTTGTCGTTCTAAATGTCCAAATATTTTAATAATATATCGAGATAAATAGCGAGTGAGAAGACTCGCGTAGCCATCCCCGCCCGCCCCCCCCCTCCCCCGTCATTTTTGACGGAGGACGTATACTGGCTTACTTATCAACGTTATTACGACTGATTTAAAACATCAGAAATATATATTTCAAGGGAGCGTACTCATAACTACTATTTTGTAGGAGTTGCTTCCCTTGGAGTCTTATCTTTCATTAGGAATATTACATTTTTATTGACTGGTACATCGGTTATTGTTCTTTGAGCAAGTAGCCTAATTCTTGTATGGATTGCATTGTGTATTCAATGTTTCGTGAGATGAGTTTGTCTAATTCGGAGTATTGTTTCTGATGAATAGTTCCGAAGTCAGAATTCTTTGATCAGAATCGTGACTGTTTTTCTTCTTAAAATCCCACACAACTTTAATAAAAAGAAAAAAAAAAAAAAGAAAATCGGAAGTCGAATTTATAGATTTTACATTTATATCTACCTATCACCCCCACCCCACAACCTATGTTAGCCTATGCTGAAAAAAAAAGCATAGCCTAGGCAGCGCCCTGGAGGGCACCTTAGCTATTAGTCATCAATTATTACCCAAATCTCAGTTTCTTTGGAGAATTTAAAAAATCTTTAGGGGCCATGATATGGGCACAACTTCCCTATTTAAAAATTCAAATATTTCAGATTTGCATTAAATTTGATCCATGGTTATTAGACACAAATTAAGCAAGATTCCGTGAATTTCAATTTCGTCTTAAGACCCCTTAAGCTTACACATTTTTCAAAGAATCAAAATAATGTAATAGATTTTGATCAAAATTCTAGATATTAGGTTTAGTATCATTTATATCTTAGTGTTAATCTTCATGAAGGGGACATAAAAATGGCGTAAAACTGTTCAGTTTGGGTAATTTTACCCATTCTGAAACAGGTATCATATATATATATATATATATATATATATATATATATATATATATATATATATATATATATATATATGTGTGTGTGTGTGTGTTAAATAGAAATGTGATACTTAGAAGACAATACAATGCAGAGGTGTGACGGATAGACACAAGTTGGAGCAAATAAGACATATAATGGTGGAACAAATTAAATAGTTTCACCCTTAATACAATGTATACATACACATATATATTTTATTTTCACAAACACACATATATCTGTTTATCTACACAATGTTACAATGTTGTGTAATACCTGTATCAAGATGGTCTGGTGGAAACTCTGTATGATATAATATTTCGGGAACTCTTCCCTTCTTCGTGCTCAACTCAAGTTCAAGTGTGCATATGAAGGAAAAAATATAGTAACACGGAATCACATAATGATCGATGCAATAATTCATTTCAACCTTGTGGTATTGTCAAGCATCCAAGTGAGGTGATTACATTGATAAACAGGAAATTCACACTCACCAATTCAAAAATACATATAGAGAGAGCGACAACATATCTGATACATATTTAGAGAGAGGAGAGAATAAGTTATTTAAGACGCAAATTGAGGAGGAGGGGATTGTGAGCATATTTAATCTATAATTTTAGAGAGGGGAGGTTACACGATTTATAACGGAAGGCAATACAGAGAGGGGGAATGAGAGCCATATATGTAGAGAGATAGGGGGAAATTGTAATTTTCAAAAGTGTAGCCACCTCACTTGGATGCTTGACAATACAACAAGGTTGAAATAGATTATTGCATCGATGATTATGTGATTCTGTGTTACTATATTTTATTTTATTTTATTCTTGCTCTGCTTATTACATTGAGCTCTCATACCTGGATTTCCTCCTGGAATTTATTTCACTATTACACAACTATATATATATATATATATATATATATATATATATATATATATATATATATATATATATGTGTGTGTGTGTGTGGGGGGGGGTGTTTGAAAAAAGACAAACAGAAAACAGGTTAGAATGCAGGAGAAAAAAAACAAGAGATTTGACCGGTTTCGTTCGTATTATCGAACATCTTCAGAAAAAGTGAAGATTTGGAAACAATTTTATTTTATTTTGAAGGTACACACATGGGAGAAGGAAAAGATGATCTGATTGGACCATTTGAGAAGACATTGAGCTACATTGATATATGATTTTACAAGTAGGTGACATATTCCTCTTTATTTTATTTTTTTTTTTCATACCTTCATCCATTTTCCTTTTTTTTTCCATTTTCGCACCCACCGAGCTAGCATAGGGGGTGGTAGGCAGGGAGGGGTAAAGGCGATAAGAGGGAAGAAGACAGAGAAACTAGCCAGGATAAACACACATAAAGTGGAAGATATATATATAACCATGCATACAATTATGTATGTAAATATATATATATAAAAGGTAAAGGTAAAGGTCGCATAGCCTGGGCGTGCACGAGTGTCGTTGCTGACATCGCACACTGCCCATGGCCGTAGCGGCGGTGATTTGTTAAGAATCACCGTGTCTAGGGCACATCATATGGAAGACGGAGCCCATCCCTCTCCTTCCGCTGCCTTGAATCTTCCCTGAGTTTTAGTCAGGTACCCATTAACTGCTGGGTGGACAGGGAGTTTTCAGACCCGAAAATTTGCATGCCGTGAGTGGGATCGAACCCGGGTCGTCCAGCCCAAAGACAAGTCCAGAGGCCCTCCCTATATATATATATAAGTATAAATAAACACAAACTAAAACATCACAACATAAGAGTGGGCATGAAATTGATACACCGAACACAAGCCTCTAAAAATTAATCGGAAAATATCAAAGATAGGTCTGCTTATTCGTCTCATTTTAAATTTATAAAGCAATAATATATATATATATATATATATATATATATATACCCCCCCCCATTTCATTCTTTCCAAATATGATTTAATGTTAAAATCAGATTCTAACTCTTCCTGATGAGATCTCAGTTTATAATAACTGTTGATCGATAACATCGACATGCCAGTGTCGCAGATTTTGTACATGTCTGTGTAAATAAAAAAATCATATATAAAAGCTCTATTTGATATTGAGCAGTTTTTATAAACTCGGTTGAAATTCTTTGGATTACTACCCTGTGGATTTTTTACCTGGATTATTATATATATATATATATATATATATATATATATATATATATATATATATATATATATATATATATATATAATACATGTATTGTAGATGTAAATCCGTTGAAACTCCAGTGTTTATAGAAAGTGGTCAATAACAAGTAGAGCTGTTCTTAAGTATAAATTTTTATTTCTATCTTCTTTGGTCTGAAGAGGTTGACTCTCTGTGAAGAGTACAACCGCCGAAACATGTATGCAAATATGTAACCAATAATGTTATATAAATATATATATATATATATATATATATATAATCCACACACATATATGTTTCATCCTTACGGAATCGTCAATGTGGAGATAATTGTTCCACCGGTTACACGAGTCACCTTTATAACTAAAACCTGAACCTCTTAGTCAATGCGGCCAATGCAACAACTACGTGGAAAGAAGAGAAATAAAGTTTATTGTTTTTTTTTGTTCAAGCGAACATATAGTAAGGCGTCACATGGGTTCAACAAATCCAATGGACAGAAATTGCGTTTTAGCTTTAGTTTGGCAGCTTATTTTTATTTATTTCTCTTAAAAGGCCCAGCTGTAAAGGGAGATGAGAACTCTCGGCTATATCTCATCCCCCACCAAATGAGATTTTACTATTTTAAACTATTAAATATTTTAGAATGAGAGATCATCTCATATCATTTTAGTATAAAATCAAGTCCCATTTCCGGGCCATTCTGGAAACGTATAGCACTTGAGAGCAGTTAAGAAATTTTTTTTTTGTAATGGATATAAATTCTAAGCGCTTTTTTTTCTTGGGGGGGGGGGGGGTCATGTTAAAAAAATCTATTATTTTAAGCGAATACGTGTGGTTTTACATTGGGGGGGGGGAGATTTTCATTCAGACATAGGCTTGATGGTTATGGTTATGGTTAGGGTTAATGATTAGGGTTAGGGTTAGGGTTTAGGGTTAGGGTTAGGAGTTAGGGTTAGGGTTAGGGTTATGGTTAAAGATATTATTTTTATAAAAAATAACTACATTTTTTATGTTTAGTTTTAAATGTTTAATTTTCTAGTTTCTTTTTGATAAAATAATTTTTAGTCGATAATAACAACTTTTTTATGATTAAAAATAATCAGGTAAATTAATCACGTAGTTTTTATTTTATAAATTTATCATTTATTTTATTAAATTTTAACGATTAAGGAATAAAGTGGATATCCGCCCGCCATTAAGACTTATTCAAGGGGGGTAACCGAAATTTAAGAATAAATTCCACATAATTCGTTAATCGGTAAAATATATAAAATAAAAACTACTTGATTAATTTACGTAATTTTTGGTATAAGATATATTCAGCCCGTAACAGATACGTACATAAAACAGATATTTCTCAGTTTGTTTTACTTTTTTTTTTCGAATGTCTCCCTTAATCTGGATAAGCACCCTCCATTTTGTTAAAATCTCGATTTTTCTAGCATATTTACACATTTCAAGCATGTTTGTCTTCAGATTACATGCGTAATACTGAATAGATTTTAACTCGAAATGGTTCCTCATTAATAATATTAAAAATAAAAAAAAAACATTTTTATCGCTTATACATAATTTTTTATCCCTTTCTGTTTAGGCCGTCTATCTTTACATTTACCAATAACTGTTCATAAAATAAGGTTAAATAAAAACACAAGAAGAAACAAGTTACATACCGACCGAATTAAAAAGTTTGAAGTCCTGATCAACTCATTCCCGAGAACGTCGTTGCCAATGTAAATAGAAACAAACGCCATTTTAACTGTATTCAAGGGAAATAACTGCATTTTTTATTTCATGACTTACTTCCCCTGATTACTTTATAAGTGCATGATTTGAAAGCATGACTAGTAAAAATGCGTCGAGTTAGAAAGTTGAATGAAAACATCTATATTGAAATCTTACAAATACACGCGCACGCGCACACACACACACACACACACACACACACACACACACATATATATATATATATATATATATATATATATATATATTGTTGAATATATCTTAGTAGAAAATACCAAAATCTGAGAATATAGTACTAACAAACAAAAACTCCATATATTAGAAGCCCTATATATAAAAACAAAAAAAAAAACGTAATTAACATAATTAACTTTAATATCAGTAATAATATTCTAAAATGTCTATAGCTCTATAGTTTCGTACTTAGTACATAATTCCCGCCAAAAATCTTCTATAATACCAACACATGGTCTGTACCTGATTAACATCATTCCCTCGAAGATGGACCCGGATGGGTCTGAAAGTATTTGGGAGACAAATCCAAATTATGGCAAATTCATCAGCCAATTCCCCTCCGAAACTAAGATCCTGATTCGAACTATTGAAAGGATCTACCAAAGGATATCTAGATCATGTCTAGATATCCTTTGATAGATCCTTTGAGGTTAATCAGGTACAGACCATGTGTTAGTATTATAGAAGGTTTTAGCGGGAATTGTGTAATAAGTACGAATATAGGTTGGCTCCCTCTATCGTGCTAGTAAACTCCTCACACCTGACGTTATCCTATATCTCTACAAAGCTACCATCCGCCCATGCATGGAGTATTGTTGCCACATCTGGGCTGGTGCATCATCTACTAGTCTCTCCCTCCTTGACAAGATCCAAAAAAGAGTCACCAACCTAATAGGTCCCTCACTGTCAACCAAGCTCCAGTCCCTGTCCCATCTTTGCAATGTAGCATCCTTATGTTTGTTTTACAAATACTTCAATGGATTATGCTCTGATGAATTGGCTACTCTGGTGCCCCGTAAATTCACTAGACTAACTCGACAATCAACTAAATCTCATTCATTCACTGTGGAGGTCCCCAGATGCCGGAGAGTCTTCTACTCAAATAGCTTCTTTCCTCGTGCTGCTGCTCTCTGGAACTCTCTCCCTGCCCCCTGTTTCCCTGACAGTACTGACATGCAGAAATTTAAAACTAATGTAAACAGACATCTCGCTGTGCAGATCCCAATTTAGGCTGACCCCCCAACTTTCTCACCTTTTCTTTTTTCTCAGTAGCCCCTTACGTCTACAGTGGCGGCCTTCTTTGTTTGGGGTGAACTATGTTAATATATATATATATATATATATATATATATATATATATATATATATATATATATATAATATGTATTATATTAGTTTCTGTAGATGTTAATCTATTGAAAATCCAGTGTTTATAAAAAGTGCTCAATAACAAGTAGAGCTGTTCTTTAGTATACATTTTTATTTATACAAAAATTATTGGTTACATATGTTTCGGTTGTACTCTTCACAGAGAGTCAACCTCTTCAGACTTCTTGGTTTTTTTGGTCTGAAAAAGTTGCCTCTCTGTGAATATATATATATATAGTCTAAAGAAGCTTTGAGTCATTTTAAATAGAAGAAGAAAAAAAGGAAAATGCAGTTTAAATTCCCAGAGAAACTAACTAAATCCAAGATATCGCAGACTTAGCATTCGTTGGAAAATTCATAAAAAAAGGGAGATTCAAGTATCTAACAGTGCAACAAAAACAGGGGACCTTAATTAAGCGTGAAATATTAAAACGGGGATCATCAGCTGTTTACTATGTAACTGTTTCGGAGATTTAAAAACAAGACAATTATAATATTCATGGTTCTACAATGGTATTGATCAAACGACCATTTCCCCAATAATCAAGTGTAGAAATAATTCAGCTTAAATTTCACTAATATATACATAAATAAATAAATAAATAAATAAATAAATGATAATTATAATAATAATAATAATAATAATAATAATAATAATAATAATAATAATAATAATAATAATAATAATAATAATAATAATAATAATATATTACCATTAAGACTACCGTGTGATATGGTAATTTGCAAACAAAATGACGCTAATAATAATAATAATAATAATAATAATAATAATAATAATAATAATAATAATAATAATAATAATAATAATACTATCCAAACACTACACCCAAGAACCATTCTGCGATATGGTATCTAGCAATAAAATTATATAGGAATAAAAGTTGCATTGAAAAAAAAAAGAAAAAAAAAGCTTAAGTATATTAGGTACCAGATAGGCAAGTAAATAAGAAGAAGGAAACCTAACCATACAGTATATATAGTCGAAAGAAGCTTTGAGTCATTTAAAACAAAACAAAAATGCAGTTTAAATTCCCAGAGAGCTGTATATATATATATATATATATATATATATATATATGTATATTAATTATTTATAACCTACAGACATCGATGTTTCATGCTAACACAATCTTCAGTGCAGGAAGTTAATTCTCAACGGTCGGCGGGCTCGAACTCTGATAACAAATCGCCACTGATTCGCAGTCAAGAGTGTTAACCCCTCGGCCATAGGGAATTAGCTAATAATTAAAGAGGAATTTAACTTTGTAAATAGTGAGTCGGCGGCTAATTTACACGAGCAGTTGAAAGCGATCAACAAACTGTGTTTGGATCTTGCATGATATATATATATATATATATATATATATATATATATATATATATATATTAGACATGTGTCGTTGAAGACCACGGAGTTCTCCCTCTTTATGATCTTTCTGGTGAGTTTCTCGACTCGGCGAGTGATTCGTCGGGTTTCTGGTATCAATTGATGGATCATGGCGCCTAATGTTGTGTCTTGGGCCATTTCTCTAGCGCTAGAGAAATGGCCCAAGACACAACATTAGGCGCCATGATCCATCAATTGATACCAGAAACCCGACGAATCACTCGCCGAGTCGAGAAACTGACCAGAAAGATCATAAAGAGGGAGAACTCCGTGGTCTTCAACGACACATGTCTAATAAACGACTTGCTGCCGAAATATATATATATATATATATATCCAATTACTCTGGTTAGGGTTAGAGTTAGGGTTATTGGGATCTATTTCCAAAATTCTGGGAAGGGTTTGTAATATATTTTCTTTTTTATTGTTTTATGGTTGGTGTAAATGAAAACCTCACAATATTATTGTAATCTCTTTGATCAAAATGAAATCGACTAATCCAAGTACCCTGGATAATGTAGTTTAAAATATAGTTTTGGTTATGGGTTCAAATCCAGACAAAGTCAGGTGTTCCGAGGAGACAGACATAAAAAGAGGCTGAAGAGAGTCCGGCATAAGAGGCTAATTAAAGGTCCCGTTTGATATGATTTGAAACCGACGGTACCGATGTTGTCTAATTACACACGTGTATATATATATATATATATATATATATATATATATATATATATATATTGGTTTTATCTACATACATATATGTTTCATCCTTTCAGGAATCGTCAGTATAAAGATAATTATTTATACTAGTCGCCGGACTCGAACCCCGGAACATGAGTCATGTTTCACACTCAAATTTCGACGTCTTAGTCCATGCAGCCACTATCAACAACTGGTAAATTAGTGAGGGCTGCCTTTAACAGGTTTAAACCTGTTAAAGGCCGCCCTTGTCAGAGTATTCGACTGCTGAAGGAACATGATGACGACTGTGCTAGTGTTACTCACTACAGAGCCCAACCTAGATTGGGGGAAACAAAAAAGTATAAATATTTGTTTTTTTATTTACATACTTCTACGTTTCATCCTTGAAGATGAAGAGTAGTATCAAAACAGATACTACACTTTGATAGTAGCCAAAAGGCCGAAGGGTGTCATACTCAAGACAAACACACATTTACAGCAAAGACTCGTCTTCCATCAACCGCTGTCAAATAATTTTCCTTTCTCCATCTGTGTTCTGAAAACTAAATGGAACTAAAATAAACATAGTTTCTTTCCCAGAACTTCCCATCTGTGGAACACGATACCGCAGGGCTGCTCCCCAGCTAAGTACAACATGAACATTTTTAATCCAATTGTTGTGGAGCCCCCACTTAAATAATCAACATCTGACCATTTAATATATCACTTCCAATCTTTTCAAGCTGTTGTTCATCGCTAACTGACAATCTTATTAACCCTTATCCTCGAGTGGCCTTTGGTCCTTGATAAGAGGTGATACAATAGTATAAACAAAAAAAGTCTATCTCTTTATCGCTCCGAACATTTTCTCACACAAAATCTACTATCAGACCATGTATGGAACACTGTTATATTTGGGCTGGTGAATCTCTGTCCCATTTGAGGGTTCTTGATAAGGTGCAGAAACGTATCTGTAATTTGATTAGCCCTACCTTTCTTCTTTCTCTGCATCCTCTCTCTCACAAACGTGATGTTGCTACTCTCTTTTTTTGTATAAGTACTACTATGGCATGTGTTTTTCAGAATTATGTGATCTATTCTCCGCTTCCTTTGTTCCAGCTCGTTTGACTCGTTGGTCTAGTGGTCTCCATCAATTCGCTGTTTTGATACCTCATTTTAATACAGCTTCCTATTCCAGTAGCTTCTTTCCAAGAACTGCAGATTTGTGGAACTCTCTTCCCGCTGACTGTTTTCCTTGGTCAATAGGCATTTCTTGTATTTGCGATAATTATATTTGGTTTGTTTTTAGCTCCTTACATCGAGGGGTTTCATACCTTGTTTGGAGCGATTTCCATTTTTAAAAAAAAGGTAGATTTGCGCCATCCGTAACTATAAAAGTCTGATTTTCATAAACAAGCACTTGCCGGTTCTGTAAGGAGTTGCTGGCAACAACTCGTGCCCCAGTGACTCACTATTTAACAGGGTGTTTGCTCGACACCTCAATTTTGCCGATACACTTAAAGTAGAGAAAACACGCAAGAAAGCTTCTCTTTTCTCTTATTGCAATGAGAAACAGCAATGTGGTCGGCAGATACTAAACTTATTTGACGGCTGATTGATCACTATAGACTGCATGTCGACAGCTTCTAATTTATTCATGACAAAGCTGAATAGCTTCCTCTTTCCCAATCCTTTTTATTCGTTTGCCATCACAGCGACCACAGATACAACACATAACAAAGACACTTTAAGCGAATTCTTTTACTCTTAGCTCCCCTAACCCTAACCCTAACCCTTAGTTCCCCCTAAGTGTCATGTCCGTGAGCTGCTCCTTTTAAATACATTGTTAAAATGCAAGGTGGGGCCTAAAGATCACCCATATACAAGCTGTAGTGGGGGTTAAAGAAATGGGGCATGTCCCAATCGTTTGCTATCATTTATTTAATTACTTCATCAATTTTAATAACAGTACATTAAGGACCTCCAAAACTCACCATACAATTT
Source organism: Sepiola atlantica (assembly GCA_963556195.1). Taxonomy (NCBI): domain Eukaryota; kingdom Metazoa; phylum Mollusca; class Cephalopoda; order Sepiida; family Sepiolidae; genus Sepiola; species Sepiola atlantica. The sequence continues at coordinate 72,218,658 of OY744542.1, read as the reverse complement.
ACCCCCTCTATGTAACACGATGTAACTTTAATATACAGGGTGGCCCAAAAGTAGGTTTACAGTTTACAGTTTATATATTTATTTAACCTATTTAAATTTTTTCGAATACCCTACTTAAAAAAACTTCAAATATTAAATGATAACTGTAAACCTACTTTTGGGCCACCCTGTAGGTTTATATTATCGTCATAACTTTTTTACCATTCAAAAGAAGAAACATAAAATAAACTGCTTATTAAACAGTTTATTTTTATTTTTTTCAGCGTACGAAAATAATGAAAATGAGAAATTAAAAACGTGTGCACTTTCCTTAAAACAACGTTCCTATGTAGGGGCCACTTTTTATGCACTAGCACCTAAATCAAGTAATAGTCAGATTTTCACGAACTTTCTAATATGTATTCATTATTAAACTAATTTATCTATAAAATGCTTTTTTTCCTAAAATATATTAGGGAAAATATTTATTCTACGTGAAGAATATTTCTTTTATTGTTACTCGAAATTGCATTGGTTCTTTCCGTTCAGCGTCTTAAGTTATATTGAGTTTCTAACCCTGTTATTATGTATTCATGGATTTTATTGAGTTAGTGTATTATTACGCTTCCTATTGCAGGTTTATAAACTCATGACCCGATAGGGACTAGTTAGGTCAGTGTATCCCTGGGCAATGTTATCCGGAGCGAGATCATGTTCCCTACTTGGTTCAATATCTACAAAATAATTCTTATTCAATTATCTTTACATTCCTGAGAAAGTGATATGTCGGTGGAAGAAAGAAAAGAAGATATTATAAGGGAAATAACTCCAACCACCCATTCTTTACAGAAACTGTATGTCTATATCTATATCATAGTGAATTAATTTAGTATTTTTATGACTCCGTATCTATATTTAACCTTTATTTGGTATTATAATTATTATTGTTAACTGATTACTGGTACTTGCCTCCTTCCCTAAGTTATCTTAGTTATTGACTATTTCACTGTTAGTACAGGTCAACCTCAAAGATTGTCTTCCTGACGTACTTATGATCTGTCTATCTTACCATTTCCTTATATGATAGGTGTAAACTAAGCCATTTCGGTTATTTTTTCTGTATATGATCTCTATATTTATTGTTTTAAAATGAGGTATTACTGTTCCATCATATACTATTACGTTTTAAGTTTCTTTTGCCTACCTTATCTTAGAATATTCCTATACCATAAATATTTTTTTTATATTTACATTGATGAAGGATTAATACCTCAGGTGATAATATATGTCTGTAACGAGAGAGAACATATGCGGTTCTATGTAGACAGTTTTGAACCACTTCCTGTCTTTTATTTAATAAATTATCCTTAGTCATAACTATATTATAGGATTCCAAAATACAGAGGTTACATCTCTTAGATTTGTTAGGTTTGTATTTCCCTGCCGTACCTAATATCGACTATTTTAGACTGTATTTACTATTTACTTTTTACTATTTAGTTCTCTTACATATTTAGCTAAAGTTGCAGGTACCTTCTTTGAATTTGCATTAAGTTCTTTAAAAGCGTATATATGGTTTCTAAACGTATCCGATATATGTTCTAATTATGTTTCCTCTATGACGTTA
>OY744542.1:72202052-72214552 GCA_963556195.1 Sepiola atlantica | reverse complement strand
TCTCTCTCGCTCTCTTTCATCTGGAGTGTGTATGATTGGCTTAATGGATACATCGCAGACTCTGGAATCTGTTATGTCGAATTTCAATCTTATTCGCTTTATTATGGTGCATTAGTCTGTCTGTCTGTCCATCCGTCTTTCTGTCTGTCCATCCGTCTGTCTGTCTGTCTGTCTCTTTTTCTCTCCTAATTGCAATTGAACACAGAGCCCTATGCCAAGATGAAAAATAATTTTTTTGAGAAAAATTTTACGAGGAATCCAATAGTGGTATAAATGGTGTCTTAATTTTTTTGTTTATAATAATATCGTGGGGTCTGCGTTCGCAATAAATATCAATAAACAGCAAAGACGATTTTTATTTTATTTTAGAAATAAAAATAATAAGAATAAAAATTGTAATATGGGGTTCAGGGGTGGGAACCGATGTCATTTTTCGTTCCTTGGCCACACAAGAGGATACCTGCTAGTCTATAATGATATATGTTGTCTCTCTGTCTGTGTTTCTCTTTGTATCTCTGTCCGGGGGAGGAGGTGAATTGAAAACTAAACACTATACCAAGATATAGCACAATTTTACGAGGAAACTAAAAGGTCTGCGTTCGGCCCAGACGTCAGTATGATGTTTTACTTTATTTATAACTTGAAAATTTAAAATTATGGAAAAATAAAAATGTAATATGGGGTTCAGAGCTGAGAGCAGGAGTACACAAAAGTCCTCATTCATTCCCGGGCGACGCCGGGCGTGCCTGCTAGTTAATATTTAAATAGGACAATAAAAAATGTATAAAATAAAATGCGAGGCCAATTTCACTAACTTGAGCCACTCTTTGGATCAGTACAGTTTTGCCAGGCTACTAGCTGCGTCACAGGTGACTAGTGACACCGGGCTTAGCGCAATGCCCTTCTCATTTACCGGTAACTTTTCGATGACAAGTGCTCTCGAGCGAGAGTCACGATTCGTCTCCATCTCAAATGATGTGAGCATCACCGATGCAGATGTTAAGCTTCCATTTACGAATTTGGTCTAGTAGTGTTGGTCAATTTCCAAGACTTGCAGCAATAAAAGTCATTATCAAAAAAAAAAAAGAAGAAAGAAAAGAAAGAAAGATCCGGATTCAGAAAGCTTCCATTCCCAAATCGAACAGGCTGGCCTCGACCGTGGTAATGGAAAGCGTCCGGATCGGATTATCGTTTTCCCTTTCAGAGAGAGAAAGTTGTTGATTTCAGATGCTACCCATGGCGACACATTTTCAACTAGCAATTTGGTCCGGTCCACAGTTGAACCGGGGTCAGTCGTTCGATACGCAGAGATTCAAACAAATAAATAGATGAATAAATATTCTTTTCTGGAGAACATCCAGTGGCAGTGGCGACTTCTGAAGTTGTTGTTCCTCGCTAAATCTTATTTATTCGAGTGATTGTCTGGATTTCATCTTGGTTAAAGTCTCTTGTTCTGCACACATCTCCCTATACTCTCTAAGTTTAATCTTCCTCTGAGGTCATCAGCCTGTCTCTAAAACTCGCATTACACATCCATCGTATCATTCTCATATCCTTTCTGTCCGTGCAACACATTTTCTCAACCTTCACTGTAATAAAAACTGGAAGCCGAACATAACTTAAGGATTAGTTTTATTTAACTATTCGTTGCTTACCGCGACAAATAATATTCAATATTCACTCTTAATATAAACACGAATGTAGACCATTCCATCATTAATCAAAGGGGTGAGACGGGCATCAATTACCTTTGATACTGCACTCACTTATCAAGTTCACTTCCATACATCATCTCACTGCATACGAATGCTTGATAGACCTTTTGCTTCGGCGACAGTGGTCGCAATCTGCTGGTTAGTAATGGCAGAAGTTTATATAACTTACTCGATTTACTCCTAAGTCTTGCTGTCATCCCTGGCCTCCAATGGTATCACCAAGTAACAAAACGCATGAACAACCTCAAAAGCTTCGCAATTCTTTACATATGACTTATCACCCGTCTCCATTGTCTTACACCTCTTGCACACAAACTGGTTATCATCTCTCAACCTACCTGTAATTCCACAGCACTTACATTTAAATATTTATATGTATATAACTCTTATTATGCACACGCATATAAACACAATTTCAGAATGGGTATATTTTATATATATATATATATATATATTTATATATATTCATTTTACTTCAGTCAAAGTTCTCAGAAATCAATACATATATTGGTTGTGTGGTCAAGCTAAAGTTTTTAAGCTAAGCCCAATGAGAATATTTTAGGTTTCTAATATGTAATTTGAGACGAATTATAAATTGAAATATTTCTGTAAATCTGAAGATTCATTAATCTATAAGATTTAGACGTTGTAATTATCAATGGTCTGATTGTGTGACTATGAAGAAACAGCTGTTATATTTTTATTCAAACAAATTTTGGTTTATACGAGACTTTGTTTTTGTCGGAAAATATCTCAATTTATATATATATATATATATATATATATATATATATATATATATATATATATATATATATAATTTTACTTCAGTCGAAGTTCTCAGAAATCAAGGGGCCCCTACCTGGGATAACACTTTATATCTATATGAGATACATAGATATTCGAATATTCTCTTCAAGTTCTCTTTTATTTCTCAAACGTTGAGTTCGTAAAGACGTTAAGAACATTAATTCCCTTCTCCCCAATTGACCAGTTGATTATGTTTTGGTCTCTTGGTCTTACCGGATTCTAGGAGAAAAATTCATCTGGTTTGGTGGTATCCAGCTAAGTGTTGAGGTAACATTACTTGGAGACGGTGCACCATTCCTCATATGAGCCAATGTATAGCTGTGCTGAGGGGATCTTAGTTGACCTTCGAATACTATGTTATTTCGAATATTTCGTCAGGGTTTACTTGTGGGGTCAAGTATCCTCATGTCAGGTTGTCCTGACAAACCCATTGTACAGAGAGACCGAAGAAACTAGAGGATGGTTTCTAGTAGGTGTGTGTGTGTGTAATCAGTCAAGAGAAAATCATAAGCGCACAAGTTGGAGAAGTATAATGATACCAAATAAAAATATGAGAATGAAGAAAAAATAGATAAACATGCAACTTACAATTTCGTGCCGCATTTATTGGACGATTTTCGAAGCAAAGTAAAGTAAATCCCAATTTCAGTTTTTTTGTTGTTGTTGGGTATAGTCTGTAGGAAATTTTCGGAAACAATTCCCTTCTTCAAGCCTTCTATGAGGTGTGAACAGAGTTCTTGAAAATGACGAACTAAAATTAATATTATTTTTTTATTATTTCACAAACCGACCACCAGGGGTCGCCTCTCAAGGTCACATATGCTGGTTCTTGTTGTCTGTTTTGTTTCCGGTACACATGTATCGGGAAGGAAAAAAGAAAGGAAATAAGTAAATAGAGGTGTTCTTAAGTTAAAACTGTTTGCTGGGTGTGTGTGGGGGTGTTCTCTTTTAACGCTGGCTGCTGGCCTGTCTCACACACATCCGGAAGGAGGAAGAAAAGAAACGGGGCATGAAGGGAAAGAAAAGAAAAGAAGAAAGAGAAACTAATGTTCAATGGATGGATACAATTATCTGCTGGATTATTGTTCGTTTGATAGGCCATATGTTTTTAGGGGTCTATATCTAAAAGTCAGTGATTAGAAGCGACTTGATGTAAGGAGCTAAAACAAAAATACTACTTCAATGTCAAAAACTAATCAACGATAAGTGTTAGACGGATAGATTCCGACCCAGAAAACGGCAGTTCTTTCCCCTTTGTCAGAAACATCGCTCATGGAATGTGAGGACTAAAGGACATAATAAGGGAAGTGAGAGTTACAAGTCTGCCGAAAGTAAACTTAAGGCCAACTTTCTACTCTCCTTTAAAGTTTTAACCAGCAGTTATGGTATGCATATCATTTTGTGAACTTTAATGTTGTTATAATGATTTTGGCAACGTAGTTGATTCATGTATGACACAAGGTTAAGAACGTAATATTTGAAGTTAACCCAAAAAGAGTTTGGTACTCTTATAGCTAACGATCCATGTTTCCGTGACATCGTGTCGTCAACGTTCGGGCAGGTCTCGGAAGCGCCCGAGAGTTGACGAAATATTAACCAAGCAGCGTTTAATAACAAAAAATAAATTTCTAAAATCTGTCAACTCGTTCAATCTATTGAAGGACTAATTGAGTTTTTTTGAAAAAAATGTAAAAAAAAAAAAAAACACTGAAAGAAAAAATTCCAAAACAAAAAAACATTTGCTAACAAATAAAAAAAATTATCTTTTGAAACTTTCCGGTGCACAAAAAAAAAACATTTTATGTAAAAAAAACAAAAAAAAACATTTGATTAACAATGGTTCCTTTGACTAAAAAGAACAAAAATAAACATCTAATTACTAACAGTGGTTTAGCTATGGTTTGTTCGTTCTATATTTGTATATATGTATTTTAGTTTGATTTTCTTCGTCGTAATTTATCGGCTGCCAGTCTTCAATTAAGCGTTTGGCAGTTTTCGCCTTGTCAACTCTCGGGCGCTTCCGTAACCTGCCTAAACATTGACGACACGAAGTCACGGAAACATGGGTCGTCAGCTATAAGATTACCAATAGTGTTCTTATTAATTTAGATTTGAATGTGTATCGGACTTTAGGTTTGCTTTGTCTTTCTCTCGGCAGATTTGGTGTTGTTTAATGCCGATACATAATACCTATTTCAAACGATGTGTTGCAGACGATTAAGTACACGCAAATGGTATACGCTTCGAGAGAAACACCGCTTCATCTATCTGAAACATTCGGTTTCATTCAGTCTTAAGACAAAACAATAGACAGCTTAAATAGCATTAATTAAAAGAACAACTAATTGATCGATTTCTAAGTGTGGCTATTTCTGTTCTTGATATATTTTGTCTGGGTACAGAGAGAGAGAGAGAGAGAGGGAGAGGGGGTGGGGAGGAAAAGGGGAGATTCAGTGTCTAAAACAGGCTATTATCTTTAGAGCTCTCGGCCTTTTGGCTAAGATCAAAGTGTAGTATCTGTTCCGATGGATACTGCACGCCTGTCCTGCGCAGTTCTAGGAGGTCTACCCTCCCAGGCTTCGCCTCCCTTCTTTGGGGAGGAGTAAGTTTATTGCTTACTGTCTGAGGCGCCCCTACCGGGGAATGCCGACGGGGCTGCCCAGGCAATTTTTAAATGGCCAGAGTGCTCACCTCTCGAGCGCTGGCTTTTAACCCCACTTGCTCGACCCGATCTTGGGTCACATCTTACTTGTGGGAGTAAGATAAAACTGGCCTTGTGCCTAACTCCGCGAGGAGTAAATAAACATGCCGACTGGCCTTTTGGCTAAGATCAAAGTGTAGTATCTGTTCCGATGAATACTGCACCCCATAGACTGGTATTGTCTTGGCCTTCGGGGCTTGATTTACGCCGGTCTATGGGTCGGTCCTGTGCAGTTCTAGGATGTCCACCCTCCCAGGCTTTGCCTCCCCTCTTTGGGGAGGAGTAAGTTTATTGCTTACTGTCTGAGGCGCCCCTACCGGGGAATGCCGACGGGGCTGCCAAGGCAATTTTTAAACCCCACTTTCCCGACCTTGGGTCACATCTTACTTGTGGGAGTAAGATAAAAACTGGCCTTGTGCCTAACTCCTGGAGAGGAGTAAATCAATACATGCCGACACGTGTGCTCATTCTCGTCCCTAAACAAAATCTCCTCGACTTTTCTTTCAATCAGGTGGTTCCTGACTTCCGTTTCCCGTCATCCTTCCACGTTCTTCCCAGGCATAACACTTGATCCCTTGAATTTCCGTCTCAGTTCTATTCGAGACCACTTAATATATAAAAACTCAATGACGTTAGATGAACTGGAGCATATAGAAACTTGAATTAAATATTTCGCAACGTTGACAACAAACTACTGGCGGAGAGAACAAAATCACAGACCCATTTATCGCAACTGTTGGCCGTGAAGCTGTGAATAACATGATTCGAGGAAATAATGATTTTTTTTAATAAAAAAAAACTCATGTTGCTTTCATTTGTGTTTGTGTCTAGAAACGAGGGATAATTAAAATGAGCAGGAGATTGAATTTTACAAAGGATATTGATCGACGTATTTTTATAATGACCTGATTGAAAACATTATTTCTCTCAGGCGAAAGACAAATAAATACTTATTCATCACTGTTGGCAATAGGAAGTGACGTCAGAGCCGAAAGCGAGACGAGGTCGCTTCCGCTTGTCCCCTCTCTCTCTCTCTCTCTCTCTCTGACTCTCTCTCTCTTCTTCTGGTTTTGGTAATAGTTGAACTAAATTATGATTATACTCAAGTTCAACGACTATTATTATTATTATTATTATTATTATTATTTACTCACTAGGAGTTATCACACTGGTCATCGTCAGTGGTCGCCCACTGCCGACAACCTGTGGTATTCCCTGGAGTCCGAGTGACAACAAGTCTCCTCAGGCCTCCAGTATGCTCCACCTCTTTTCGTTCATCACCGCTGATGACCTTGCGGTAATCGCAACAGCCACCTACCAACGATTTCCCGCTGATAAGGGCCATCGGTCCCCTCTGGGGCCCGAGTGGCAACAAGCCTTCCCAAGGTCCCAGAGCTGTCCGTGCTCTTCCAGTGGAGGTCTGGTTTGCGCTTTCCCTCCTCGACCCTCTGTCCATAATTTTTGTGGCGTCAGCCTATGCTTGCGCCTCTCTCGTGCGGTTGTATTTTCCCCGGTTCTGTTGTTTTGTGCTTCCATGTGTTTTGTGCTTCCATGTGCTTCCATGTGTTTGTTCTCCATTCGTTGCTTATGTGGGTTGGTTTCCGCATTCGAGGACATTTCTCAGGATTGTAGCTGTTTTGATCATTACTGTCCTTTGTATGGTCTCAGTTATCCCTTTGATTCCTATTTCTCCTAGTCTTTTCTCCATGTTTTTGGGGACTGTTCCTAGTGCTCCTATGATTATTGGTGTTATACTGACTTTCTTCATGTTCCATATTCCTTTCAATTCTCTGGCAAGTTCAGTATATTTGCTTCTCTTTTCCGTCTCTTTGATCTTCACTCTGTAGTCTGCTGGAACGGCAAAGTCCACGATTTTGCAGGATTTTTCTTTCTTGTTGATTATTATCATATCCGGTCTCCTTGCTGTTATGGGTTTGTCTGTTTGTACATTCATATCCCATATGATTTTGTGTTTTTCGTTTTCTAGTACAGTTTCTGGTTTGTGTTTGTACCGTTATTATTATTATTATTATTATTATTATTATTATTATTATTATTATTATTATTATTATTATTATTATTATTATTATTATTATTATTGTTGTTGTTGCTGTTGTTGTTGTTGCTGCTGCTGCTGTTGTTATTATTATTATTATTATTATTATTATTATTATTATTATTATTATTCTCTCTTTCGCCAGGTGGTCGCTGACTTTTGCTTCTCATCCTCCTCCCACGTTCTCTTCCATCAAATTTGATCTGTTGAATCCTTGATGTAACGAGATTACCCGGGCATGATAAAAAAAAAACAGTAAAGAAGAATTATAACTTAGATGGTAATGCGATGTATGTTAGGGGTGTGGATAGACGTCACTTTTGGAATGCGACTGGGATTAGTTTGATAATTTCAATGTTCGGTCGAGGGGTAAAAGTAAAACAATGTTTCATCCCTATGTCTATTTTACAAGTACTTCAACAGAACTTGCTGCACTTGTGCCCCCCCCCCCTCAGTGTAACTACCCGACCAACCCGACAAGCATCAAAATCACACCCCTTCACTGTAGCGGTTCCAGATGCCGGAAGTTTTACACTCTAATAACTTCTTTCCTCGAACCGCTTGCCTTTGGAATTACCTCTCTGCTCCCTGTTTCCCCGACTGTACCAACATGCAGAAATTTGAATGTGATGATTACAAGCATCTCGCTGCACAACAACCCATTTCGGACGCCTCTATTATCTGGCCCTTAATTTAGAAGAGTGGACTGTGAAACTTGGGTTTACTTTCGACAGCCTCGTAACTCTCACTTCCCTTATTTTGTCCTGTCGTCCTGATATTCCATGAGTGATGTTTCTGACAAAGGGGGAAGAATTGCTGTTTTCTGTCGGAATCTATCCATCTAACACTTATCGTTGGCTAGTTTTTGACCTTGAAGTAGCATTGTTTTGTTTAGCTCCTTACATCAAGTGGCTTCATGCCTTGTCTAGAGCAATTTCTATTTTTTTAAATCACAGTAGCCTCAGTTGCAATGGAGTGAATAGAAATGAAATAAAATAAAATAAAATAAAATAAAATTAAATCAGTGGCGTGGCGTGGCGTGGCGTGGCGTGGCGTGGCGGCAACAGGGCGGTGGCCCGGGCATCTAATTTTTTGTTGAGGGGGGGTGCATCCAATCATATTTAAACTATCTCACCTTTTCTCACAATATTTCTCAGTACTAGGACTTGTACTTGGGTCGTTGGTTCCGGGCATGACCAGGGCATCACGTAACCTATGCACGCAACTGGAAGCAATATAATAGAGAGAGTAGAAAGTGACTAACTTGGGTTTACTTTCGGCAGCCTCGTAACTCTCGTTCCCCTTATTTTGTCCTCACATTCCATGAGCGATGTTTCTGACAAAGGGGGAAGAATTACTTCTTTTGGGGGTCGGAATCCATCCACCAAATACTTATTTTTGTTTTAGCTCCTTATATCGAATGGCTTCATGCCTTGTCTGGAGCGATTTCCATTAAAGAAATGATTTAAGAAAACCCCGTAAGCTGTCACAGCATACAGATCCAACAGAGTCTCGGGAAATAGAAAAATCAGATTTCTTTATAGTTTGCAGTCGCAGAAACGTGCAGTAATCTATTTTTAATGTCTGGGGCAGAGGGAATTGGAATCGGTAAGGCCTGTTTTGTACATTTCCTTAGAGATGCCGAATCTCTAAACATTCTGTCCAGCTTGCAACTAAAATTATCCGGCAGAATAGCAGATTCTCAGCTGACGGAATTCATGAAATATTCTCAAGGTAGATTACCGATTTTCAACGTGGAAATTTGTTCAGGGTTTAGTTTATAAGAGAAGAGCGTTGACTTAAAACAATACGCATTTCTACACGATATTGGATTCGTTTTTTGTCCATTTAAAACCGCATTAAGAATATACATTCTTATTTGTATCTCAAAAACAAAACATTTTTCTATTTAAAACCGCATTAAAAATATCAACTTTTATTTGTATCTCAAGGATCATATTTTCCAAATATGATCTAAGGTTGAGATCGAATTTTAACTCTGCCTGATGAGATCTCAGTTTATATATATATATAACATCGACATGCCAGTGTCGCAGATGTTGTACATGTCTGTTTAAATAAAAACAATCATATACATGAAAGCTCTATTTGACATTGACCACGTTTTATAAGCCCGGTTGAAATTCTTTGGATTACTATATTATTATATATATATATATATATATATATATATATATATATATATATATATATATATATATATTACTTATATATATTACTTATATATATATATTACTTATATTATTTTTATATATATATATTTATATATATATTATTTATATATATATATTATATATATATATATATTATATATATTATATATATACTATATATATTATTTATATATATATATTATATATATATTATATATATATATATTATTTATATATATATATATTATATAGTATATATTATATATATATTATATATATTATATATATATAATATATAGTATATATTATATATATATTATATATATATAATATATAGTATATATTATATATATATATTATATATATTATATATATAATATATATATATATGTATATATATATATATATATATATATATATATATATATATATATATATATATATAGAGAGAGAGAGAGAGAGAGAGAGAGAGAGAGATAGGGGAGGAGATAAATAGATTCTTCATAGTCCAGCTTGGTCGAGGCCAATGTCCAATCATGCAAAATGGCGCTGAGTTTATTCCCCATACCAATTAATTAGACAAATGTAATATGCAAATGCATTACCCCTCCTCCTCCTCCCCCTCGTCCTCCTGTTTCAACCAGCATAAATGGTGGCCTCATTATCACTGTAAATTAATTAGTGGAATAACGCTTAGACCTTTTCTTTTGTCGCACGCAACTCACTACAATTTCTTCCACTAATTCAAGATGAAACATCGTATGCGTCATCGCCGGTTCGACATCGATTCCCCATGCAGCCATGGCCGGAAAGCCTTGGAAACACAAGTTTATCAATCTATATCTACTAAAACTCTGTGGATCTTGCTTGTTATCTTGTTTGTCCACGTGCACACTGTATGACGTCATAATTACGTGACGTCATAATTCTGTGATGTCATCGCAAAATGATGACACCACGTGACCTCTGATGTCACGGGTCGTCTATTAGATGAACGTCTAGACCCATGGAGTTCTAGTATACTACTAAAACTGACGATCTTAATTGCTTGCTTGTCATCGTGCACACTTCATCTGTACATGAATATTTTAAATGGTGGGAAGAAGGGTGAAAGATAAGAGAAGTGGTGAGAGCAATGGAATGATGCAAATAATTAAAAGAGCGATAAAGGGGAGAGAGGAGAGAGAAAGAAGAGAGAGGGTGAAGAGAGGTGTGAAAGGAGAAAGAAGGGTGGGGAAGAGTGAGGCAGAGTGATAGTGAGGGTTATGGTTAGGGTTATTACATCACAAAACGAGAGCGTGTATTATGACATCACAATGTAAACCCGTTTTTGAACACTGTCAGTTAAATGTCACGTAAGTAGAACAAAACGGGAGGATAACGTTAAATTAGTTATAAACCAAGAAAAATGCTTTCCTATCACTGTAAAAATATTCGTTATATATATTATTAAATATTCATGAAAACCGTTTGGAAATTCCAAAACGTTTCATAAATGTTTAGAAATTCCAAAATTTCGAAAATTCCGAAAGTTTTCCTAAATATGTTTTAATTTAAAAAGTTTTTTTTATGGAAATCGCTCCAGACAAGGTATAAAGCCACTTGATGTAAGGAGCTTAAAATACTACATCAAGGTAAAAAAGAAAACTAGCTAAGTGTTATGTGGATAGATTCCGACCCAGAAAACAGTAATTCTTTCCCCTTTGTCAGAAACATCGCTCATGAAATGTGAGAACTAAAGGACAAAATAAGGGAGGCGAGAGTTACGAGGCTGCCGAAAGTAAACACAAGGTCCACTTCCTACTCTCTTAAAAAACGGAAATTTGTGGAAAATTAATGTCTAATACACATTGTTAAATAGCTATTAGACATTAATTAATAAATTTTCTACACATCGGACATATCTGAATGTTTACGAAAGGCTTTAATCACCTTTTAAACCCTTTTTCATTAATTAAACTAAGTATATCCCACATTACCTACCTAGAAACTGTGTTTCAAAATTCATGATGTTCGGTTAATTAGTTTAGGAGTGAATCCAAATTCCACTTTCTATTCTCCATACGACAAAGTGTATATCTTGAACTCATCCAAAACATTTTGTATTTTATGTTGTTTTTTTTTATTGTCACAAGCGAAAACTCTTGCAGCTGTCAGAGGAACTTGTCCTTTCCCTTGTACCGTCAACTAAACAGAACTCGTGTTAATCTTTTGGAATCCCACCCGAACAACCCGTTACCATTTGAGTGAATCAGAAATGCGTTCTTGTAAACTCAGTCAGCGCACACGTCGTTCATGTCTTACTCGAAACGCTAGGTGTCGCAACTGTTTCTCTCGTGACTGTTACCAGCAATTGTATTCTCTAGAGGATCGTGCAAATACGATAACGAACATTGAAGCTAATAGCATCAATGTAAAGGCTCTAATTGACACCGGCAGTTCTGAAAGTTACGCCCTCTGCAGCATTGCAAGGTATCATAAATGGCAGACGATTCCTTGTTGAACAAGTAATCGAAAACAACTATGCATCCTCACAAGTAGTTGGATAGTGTTTAGCTGGGAGGAGGGGGTGATTAGTTTGGAAGAACGTAACTTGGTAGAGTTAGTTGTATGTGTCTGGCCGCATCTGACTGAAATAGAATATGGACTAAGAAAAAGGGTCCCCATCTTCCATGAATGACACTAAACTCCTCCACTAAAGTATAAATCAACTTTTATTTGAAGGGGAACACTGGAACATAAAGAGAGTTGATAGGTCGGCCGGCTTTTTGGTAGAGATGTAATATAGTTTCAGATCTTGAGTTTATTCCCGCCCCTCGTCACCGCGATGATAATGAGGGGAGAGATAGAATACCAGTCTTTCAACATCAGAGGTTAGACTCGAACTGTTGTATTTGTGCGCATCCAGCTGCGGGCGGAAATCAGCAAGCTTCCCGTGCGCATGGCAGTGGTGCGCTAATTGTCTATGTATCAATAGTCCGACCAAATTACAACTCAATATAACCCAAGATATTGCGCGTAGATATGAGCAAAAATTAATCTCT
>OY744542.1:72187052-72197052 GCA_963556195.1 Sepiola atlantica | reverse complement strand
TAGTATGTATAGAGCCGTCTTCGGTGATATTGAGGTTGAAGTCAAGAAGAGAGAGTGAGCCGGACTCGTTGCGGGTGTTCTATGGTGAATTGTATGTATGTGGGGGTCGGTGTTGTTGAAGATGCTGAATATTTGTGTGGCTTCGTCTCGAGAGGATGTAAGGATTAGAATGTCATCTATATATTTGGAGAAGAATATATAGGAGAGGCAGGAGTTAAGTGGTCGTTGCTCTAACCGGTTCATGTAGGTGATGGCTAAGAGACCGGGAAGGCTAGAACCCATGGGGAGGCCGGAGATTTGTTTGAAAGTGTGCTGCTGAAAGGTAAAGTATGTGTTGTCGATGATGATGCATAAGAGAGTGTGGATGTCAGTAGGTGTTAGGTCGAAGAGCTCTAGGTTGTCAGAGTTGTCAGAGTTGTCAGAGTTGTCGCTCTCTTTCTCTCTCTCTCTCTCTCTCTCTCTCTCTCTATATATATATATATATATATATATATATATATATAAATCATTTATTTAAAAACTATATGTTACATATTTCAGAGACATAGCGCGGTTTCATCGAGATGGACTGACCTTTTTATCATTTAAAAAGCCGTTATAGTCCATTCAAATCATCAGCGACTCACGAAATGAAAACAACACGAAGAGTAGAGTTCAAAGGTCACCTCGTTGGTCACAGCCATTCGATAAACCTGCAAGATTTCAGGATTTTATTCCGAACACTGAGAGCAGCAAGGCTCAGCATTGCATGCGAAGTCGAGGAAAGTTTGTCCTAGAACACACAAAGAAATGCCGCAGAAGCAATATTGTCACTTTTATTCCATTTATTTGCAGTTTTGCGCCTGGCACGTCTTTGCTTGCAACATGCAGAGGCAGAGACGACCAGATGACGACGGATCCTGATGCCGACTCCTCTTGGATTTTCACCAGAGCTCTGTTAGACGTGTAGCCCTACCACATTGGCACCGCCCCTCCCACCGCGAGGAAGGATTGGACTTTAAAGGAGTACCGCCGCTGATAATAACAAGAATATCCTATGACTTTCTAGTCTCTCCTTGTCTCAATCCAAGTTTGGCACAAGAACAAACCTTACTGTACCAATTGTTCGAAAGAAAACAATGTAAATCTTGAAAAGTTGTGTTATTTTGCGGATGTTTTTTTTATGATATAAAAAAAATATTTAAAAATTCATTGTCGTCGTTTCACCGGAAATGCTTAAAGCAAACGAAAAAAAAAATGAAAAATAATTATTCTGAAATGCGTATGTCGGTTGAAAAATGTATAAAAACAAACGTGTTTGTTTTTTTGTTTTTTGCTTTTAAGTTTTACGCAAAAGAAATTTGCACAAATTCGTCTGGGAAAACTAGAATGAATATTCTGAAGATACGTCCATTCAATCAGAGCGTTTAGTGATGGAAATGTCATTTCGCACTTAAGCGTTTCGGATCAACGAAAATGCTATTTAAAAATTAAGCGTGACAGACAAACGAAATGCTATTTCAAACTTAAGCCTGACACATCAACAAAAATGCTATTTTAAAATTAAGCGTGACAGATCAACGAAAATGTTATTTTAAAATTAAGCGTGACAGATCAACGAAAATGTTATTTTAAAATTAAGCGTGACAGATCATGAAAATGCTATTTCAAACTTAAGCGTGACAGACAAACGAAAATAGTATTTCAAAGTTAAGCGTGACAGATCAACGAAAACGTTATTTTTAACCTAACCGTGACAGACTAAAAATGCAATTTCAAACTTAAGCGTGACAACTCGAACATTTTTTTAAACTTAAGCGTGACAGATGAACGATAATGCTATTTGAAATTGAAATTTGACAAGCCAACGCACACGCTACTTCAAACCAAAGTGTGACAGATTAAAACTGCAATTTCAAACTTAAGCGTGACCACCCCACGAAAATACTTTGACAAACTGAAGCAAAATGCTATTTCAAACTTAAACGTGACAGATCAAGGAAAATGCTATTTCAAAATTCAGCGTGACAGACTGTCGAGAATGTTATTTTAAACTTAAACGTGACAGATCAAGGAGAATGCTATTTCAACATTTAGCGTGACAGACTGTTGAAAATGCTATTTCAAACTTAACCATATGAAACCGACCAAAATACAATTCCAACTATAATTCTGCTTAGAACTTAATCACGACAGACCGATGAAAATTCTTTTCTTTTTATCTTTTAGCATGACAAACCAACGAGAATGCTATTTTAAACTTAAGCGTGACAAATAACGAAAACGCAAACTTCGCAAAGAGTTCCTGTCTGTAGAACAAATTACCTCGGAACTACTTCCCTGCAGCATACAATATAATCGTCTTACAATCCAATGTCAACAGATCCCTGTCATCTACCGTTCTCACAAGTAACCGAACTTCGTTCCGTTAATCATTCTCAATCCTCTAATGAGATTCTTCACCTTTCAGCTAGCTATCATTCCATTTCATTAACCCTTATCCTCGAGTGGTCTCTGGCCTTGATAAGTGGTGACCCTGCATTAAAAAACAAAACAAAAAAAAAAACTCAATCGTGACAGACCGACCGACAGACAGAGCCACTAAAAGCATCTAAAATAAGATGCGTTTCTTCAATCTGCGCGTCCATGCAATGAAAACGCTATTTCAAACTTGAGCTCGGCAGACCGTACGGACGGTCAAGACCTTTCATCGTCACGCAAGGACGCGGCGTCTAAAAAAAAACTATAAAAAAAACTGTTGATGTCGATGTTTGGAGCAGACAGAACATATATAAGACAAGACAAGAAATACGAAGAAGAATAAAAATAAAAATGGCCGATGGTCTGCTAACTAGAAACATCCGGAGTAAAACAAAAAAACAATGACGATGCGTGAAGAAAAAATATGAACACTCCCACCAAGAGGCTCTGCGCATGTCGGAATTCAAAAGAAATATTCCAGCGTCTATTATATACTAGAAGGGTTACTTGGCGTTACCCGGATGGCGATTGTTCGAAAATATATTTGTATTTGTTCATGTTGGATCTCTGATTGTAAGTAAGACATTTACAGCAAGAACACATCCTTCTAACACAACGCAAAAATACCTTCCCTTCTTCCTCGATATGTCAGCCGTAATTTCCATTCTTTGACAAGGCTGCCCAACTGTGGAACATATTACCGCTGGACTGTTTCCCTGCAAACTAAAATATAGTCATTATATTTCTTAATTTCTTTAGATGAGGATTGATAATTTTTATAATTTGGATTATTCGGACTACTGTTCTCATATTGAGTGTTATTCTCACAACGTTTCGGTCGATGTAACCTCCGGCCTTCTTCATGTGTATCTTGTCAAATTCGGGAATCTTTCTGTCGAACTCGGGAATCTGCAGAGTAAGGATAATTCGACCAAAGAATCGAAAACGTTCGTGAAACCTATGGAACATTTATTAGTTCTTTTGATTTTAATGCAAAAAAGAGCATCAGAAAAATTGAAAAAATAAAAGAAGGTAAAATTAAACAGACGAATTCTGTTATTCTAAACAATGTTTGCATAATATATATATATATATATATATATATATATATATATAACTTCTTTCGTAATACAGTAAGAAAAATTCCCAGCAAAGTGCTCGATTAATTCAGAATCAAAATTAAGAGCGTAATATTTATTTATTTTTGGTACAAAAAAACTAGTACAACATTAGTACCGTCGCTTTCAAGCTCAGAAGGACTTAACAATTCGGCTCTCTTCAGCAAGCTGAAGTCCTTCTGAACTTGAAACCGACGGTACTAATGTTGTACTAGTTTTTCTGTACCAAAAAATAAATAAATAAATATATATATATATATATATATATATATATATATATATATATATATATATATATCATGAGACAGCGAGATAACGCATCTTACTATGGTTTATAAGTGGCGATACATAAATGCGCGCCATTTTATTTAATGTATACAAATTGTTGTTTCTTTTTTTTAAAGCACCGTAAAAATGTCCACTTTTGTCGCTGGGTTAATGCATATTAGAAACAGATTGCTTTTCCCAATAGGAAACCTCAAAACATTGCAAAGGAAAGGAACCAAACAAACTGCGTGAAAACAACAACTGCAACCATGATGTTAAAACAGTTAACAGGATACTAACAGCCATGTTGAATGGCGTAAAGATATCGTCTTCTATATATACTAGCTCTACACGCGTAATCAACACGCGCCCAGCTCTAAAACGCTAAAATCCGATTAGTGCATCACAAATTAATAAGAATATTTTGAAAAACCTAAACAACGTAATTTTGTTTGTTTTTTAAATAAATAATTTAGTTATTCTAAGAACTTGAGCACTTTCGGTGTTATGCGCCGTTGTCAAAAGTATAGGTATTTATTTTTTTTCATTTTTTTTTTCGTTTAATCCTTCTTGATTTAAACATATTTGTCGCGGTCAATTTGGAATTCGTCTTAGTGTAATGACCATTTGTGTTGAATGCCGGTTTACGTGTTATAGGTGAAATTAAAAGTCCATGTTGACAGAATGGCAATAAGAAGAATATTTTTAAAAACCTGAACAACGCAGTTTTCTTTGTTTTTTTAAATAAATTATTTATTTGTTCTTAAAACCTGAGCACTTTCGGTGATATACGCCGTTGTCAAAAGTATAGGCATTTAAAAAAAAATCCCGTTTACTTTTCTTTATTAATTCTTCTTGGTGTAGACATTGTCGCAGCCAAGCTGAAATTCGTCTTGATGTCATGACGGTAAATGTTTGAATGCCGGGTGTGTGTATCACGTGGTTTACGTGTTGCTCTATGTTATGAAAGAGTCCACACTTGAAACGTTGATGAAATAGCAATAAGAAGAATATTTTGAAAAACCTGAACAACGTTTTTTTTTTTAATTATTTATTTATTCTAAAAACTTAAGCACTTTCGGCGAAATACGCCTTTATCAAAAGTATAAGCATTTTTTAATATATTTTTTTCCTTATTTTCATTATTGCTATTCCATCAACGTTTCAACTGTGGACTCTTTCATTATATACAAATAAATAAATTTAAATAGACTTTTAAAATGTTCGTTTCGTGCTACTGCATTTTATTTTATTTCGATAAATATTCCATTAATAGCAAGTAAAAGAGATAATGGGTCACGTAGGGGCGAGAAAGGCACACACACACACAGACACATGAGAATTAGTAACATCATTTAACATATAAAGTTATCTTGTAAGATTTTAAAAGTTTGACCTAATATCATTTAAACTGAGATGTCAAACTTTGATTCTGACTAGCCAATTTTCATTTGTTATTGTTATACCATGTTATTGGCACCATAATAACGTACTTCCCTACACTGATGAGAGCATAAGCTTGAAACGTCATCGTATAAAGATATAAATAATTTTAATATTTATTTAGAAATGTTATTATAAAGCCCCTTAGATTAAAAGTTGAACACTGTTAGGAGATATTACAAACAGGCATTCACTTAAGCCATAAAGAAAAGCTCCGATTAAGATCGTTGAACCCTCTAGAATGTCTGTTGTGTACAGCTCGCTGTATTTTGCATAAATATAACTTAATTTCTCCCGTATCACGTCATAATTTCCTGTGGCTTTGAAGATAGAGCGAAAGCGTGCGGAGTCTGAATTAAGTCTGAAAAATTCGGGTGTCGTGTGACCGTCTGAAATTATCGCTTCTCTACACTGATGAGAGCATAAGCTTGAAATGACGTCGTATTTAGGTATGAATAATATAATACTTATTTATGAATATTGTTATACATAACATATATTATATATGTGAGTGTGTGTGTGGGGGGGTGTTAAAAAGACAAACGAAAAAAACAAATGTCAAATACAGGAATAAATCATCAAAATAAACGAGAGATTTTACCGCTTTCGTTTGAATCAACGAACGTATTCAGAAAGTTGATCCGAACGAAACCGGTAAAACCTCTCGTTTTATTTGATGATTTTTTCCTGTATTTAAAATTTGTTTTTTCCTTTTTTCACACATCTTGTCTTTCACTAAATTTCATTTCTATGATATATCGTGCATTTTACTGTCATATATATATATATATATATATATATATATATATATATATATATATATATATATATATATATATATATATATATATATATTGTAACGACGATGCGCAATTGTGTATATATAAATTTATATATATATATATATACATATATATATATAAATATATATATATATACATATATATATATAAATATATATATATATATATAAATATATATTTATATATATTGTAACGACGATGCGCAATTGTGTATAATATGTAAATCCCTTTAAGCATAGGAACATGGCAGAGATGAAACAAATTATGCAGTGTAGGTGCAGGACATCGGATTCTATGAGTCAAAGTGATGGTTCGTTAAGTCCGCCATATTTGTTTGTACCGTGAATGCGCAATGAAACCAGAAAAGAAGTCCCTCTGCCATTGCCATGAAAAGGCGGGCAAATAAAGAAACCGGTTTTGTATTCAGAACAAAATCAGCACGAATTCGTAGGAATTGAAAATATTTATGCAAACTGTTCAACAAAAAGATTATTATTCGAAATTCGATTCATTATGATTGGCTTCCATTGAAAATAACACATTTCTCTGGTTGCAAAGATACACATATGTCCATAACTCACAGGAAAGTATTTCCCCCTCTCTCTGACTCTCTCTCGTTATTTTCCTAAATCTGCCTTATATATATATATATATATATATATATATATATATATATATATATATATAGTTATCGCCCCCTTTAAGATTAATAAATCTTAATTGTCGAGCACTGTCTGAAATTATAAAAATCTGAGGTTGTTAAGCTATGGAAGCAAAGCTTACACGCTCGCGTGTTTAAGCACTCTTTGATCTCGGAACGTTTGAATCCTGCTGCTGGCTTTAAATGTATCTTAATTTCAGTAATGTCTGTTGCGATTTCCGTTGGCCTAACGGATTAGGACGTAGGTTCGTGATTCTCTTCTGAATCTACGAATTCTGTTCGAACCCGTCTGACCGCCTGAAACCACCACTTCCTGCACTGATGAGGACGTAAGTCTGAAACAACGTTGTCTGTAGGTAAATACACTTTAATATTTTATATATATATATACTAGCAGAACTATCCGGTGTTGCCCAGGTTAGAGTGTAGAATAGCATCATATGCAACATCATGGTAGGGAAAGTTTACTTTAACAGCAATCTTGATGCTGTCAGCTAGATATCTTACTCACCGAGCTATTCAGATATATGTTAATACTCTTAAACTAACGCTAATAAATAGATTAATTTCATTGTATAACATGTTTGAAAATTGTCATTAGCTTCTTTAAGGGGCAGCCAGAGACGCAAAAATGCTTCCATTATGTTCACATGCAAATTGTGCATGTGAATACAATTATATTGCAAATACACTTCCTAGTATGTCTTCGTTTTTAGGGACATTCAAAGACAGAGAAGCGTTCTCTTTGATATATATATATATATATATATATATATATATATATATATATATATATATATATATATATATATATATATATATATTTCATTTGAATCAAAGGGAAAACAGTTCTTAGTGGAAGGTTCGTGCCCCCAGGGACCATCCTGATATCAAAATTTGCTGAAATTTTGGGAATATACATCATTTTTGGTCATTTATCTATGGTTTAATTTTCATTTGAATCTTAGGGAAAACAGTTTTCAGTAGGGAGTTGCCCCCCCCCCCCCGCCCGGGATCCTCAGCGTTGAAATGATATATTTCTTATATAGCCTATGCCCTTCACTGAGAGGTCAGTAGTCCACATGTCAATTTTCAAGCAGTTCGATCGAGCGGTTTGGGTTAACATAAGATACAAAGAGCAGGCGGACACATATAGATATATAATTAAATAAACATTGGTGGCAGACAACACTAATCAATTAGTGTTTCGACGACTCTGCGTCTTCACAAGACTGTGTCTAAAGGCAAAAATCAGTTTTGAAATCCGACCAGAAAACCCAAGTGAAAAAAAGGGTAACACTTTGAGAGAAAGCGCGGCCAGTAAATTCGGTCTGTCAGTCTGGTCTACATACGGCTGTCATAACATCGTATGTTTTCATCTTAATTTAATTTCCAGTCATTTCCATCGGCTTTCTTTGTAGGGAATTTACTTTTTCACTATTACTGTATTTCTGATGTCACAAAGTATCCGGAGTCCCATGGGGATCGGGTACCCTGGTGACGCACTAGCATGCATCTTGGTGGTGATGCTACGCCGACTGAGGGCCCTATGACGAGACGAAGTGGAGATATAAAAGTAGTATATATTTGACGTAGAAATGAACTTATTCGGACGACAGAACAAGACGCCAGCTAGTCTCGCGGAATCGTGTAAGATATCCAGAATCAATTTCCTACCAGAGGCGAGGAGACAGTTGCCAGATGGGAAGTGGAGATTAGAGAATTCCATATCGCAAATTTAATTCTGAAATATCAATAAAGCGATATTATGGCTTGGGTGAATGGCGCGTTTTTAGAACCACGATTCTGTGACGGTTGTTTTGAAAACGTCACGACCTGGGAAAATGAATCAACTTGACGGAGATTTATTTGAGCCTGTCATCGTTAATTACAAGCTGGGCACAGGGCACCTCCGGCTGTGTGACAGAATCAGAAAGCCACGGTTGTCGCGTTTGTTTTTGGCGATAACGGTGGGTTAGGAGAAAATCCCATTTATTTCAAGAAAAAAAGAGTGACGCGCCCGTCCCCACCCTACTTGAGAAAGGGAGATAGGCAGGAAGTAATATGGCGGAGAAGGGGTGTGTACAACCATAAAAGCACGAGAAAGAGAGACAACAAAAATGCTGCCGCTTCAATAAAAGAATGTTTTGTTTGTTTTTTTCACGCACGGGCCGGAGTTTGACTGACGCTCGGGAGAGTTGAACTAACGCCCGGGAGAGACTGAAGTGCCGTGCGCCAAAGAACTAAACCGGACGAAATTCTAGCCACCACATTCGCCCGTTAAGTTTGTGACTTAGACAACCACTTGTGTAAAGAATTCGCGCACACAGAGAACTAGCGAAATAACTTAGCGAGAAAAAAAACAACCCTTGCTAAAGACATTTACGAGTACGTTAGTCGTACCATTGACCAATGTAAAATCAATTCTTTTATTTTATTAATAATTACTACACAAATAATTACTATACAAATGAAAAACTCAGACCGAGTTGTTGAACATTGTTCTTTTCCTTTCGTTCTGCTTTGAATGATAATTCGCTCTCACAGAGCTAACCGGTTGATGTTCGCCCAGTGATCGGTCGCGGCTATAAACAATTTCAACGTGGGAGTGTGTTTGTAGCTAGACGAGACGACCAGATCGGCGACGTCACATCATCATCGTCGCCATCCCGGCCTAGAGGAACTTGGATCTATTTTTTTATTATTGCCACGACGATCTGCACGGCGGGGAGGGGGGTTACACTGATATTTCGATATGAGGAAAATTCCGCAATGTATTTATTACGTTTTAAAAAGTTATGATTGACGGAAAAATTGTGAGTGGCACACGGACAGAGAAAATCTCTATTTATATAAGCTGATACAACATAATATTTTGAATTACCGTATATATAGTAATCTGCAAACACCGACAGACAGACTTAGCTATTTTGCATATTTATTTTTTAACCAGTTTTTAATAAATTAATATTGAGTAATCAATTGTAATTTGCATTGTCATATTTTCTTATTATACGTTATAGCTTTGTCAAGAGTAAAACGTCAAATGTCGCTGGGATGTTGAGATGAGGTACTACACTTTAATCGTAGCCCACGTGCCAAAGATATATATATATATATAAATATATATATAAATATATATATATATAAGTATATATATATAAATATATATATATAAATATATATATATATATATAAATATATATATATAAATATATATAAATATAAATATATATATATAAATATAA
>OY744542.1:72157052-72182052 GCA_963556195.1 Sepiola atlantica | reverse complement strand
ATGTTAACTTCATCTTGAAAAAGTCTCGTTCAAAACTTTTATTTTTAATATATGGAAGAACTTTACTTTGTAAGTGTGCAAAAGCAAGGCTTTTATCTTATATATAAAGTCAAGACAAATATTTCCCCTGTTTTTTGATCGATATAATTCTGTAATTAAGAAAGTGGATATAGAATCCTGCTTCGTATGCATTTTAATTGCTTATTGGTAATGTTGGATAATGGCCTTATGGAAATGGACGTATCTGTTGGAAATCGTTGGTTTGAATTGCACGAATTAGCACGGGTGCAGTCGAGTGCAGAATAAGGCCTGTTCTAACAGTCAGAGCTAACAGACGTGACAAGGTCACCGTGTGACGAGATCCCAGATCAAGGGTCAGTGTGCACCTGCGAGAGGCTGTGACGTCACAGGCCCTTGTGTGGGAAACAGAGGGATCCGTGACGTCACTCGTTCTTCGTGAGAAGCTAGTTTCGTCAGTCTGGGTTTTGGAGGCACACCGATGAGACGTGATTGTTACCATGTAATTTACAACAGATAAGGGGAATATTTCCCTAAGAAAACACAAGCGAGAGATATCCTTCCCCCCTCTATGAATGGTTCAGAAAATAATTGTTAAGTAACTACGATAAAGTAGTGGTTTTCTCTCTCTCTCTCTCTCTCTCTCTCTCTCGACGTAGGGAATGACTCCCAGCTGATTAAATAACTAACGCTTGTAATAAAAAGAATTAAATTTAAAGAAGAGTTTGTCTTCCGACCCGATCGTGGAGTTTTTGTTGCAGACAACGGACGGCGTTGTTAACGACAGGAAGGGAAAAAGAAAGAATTCATCCATTAGACGACATCGACACGGCGAGGGAGAAATCTAAAGGTATGCAAACAAAATATGAACTATGTGATTTATGATGTTTTAAAAATGACGAGTATTAGATGTGAACTGCCACGGCCCTTTCAGGGACGAGTATAACAAACGAGTAAAGCCACGGCCCGTATTGGGAAGAGTGTACGAAACGCGTACTGCCGCGGTTCATGCAGGAGTGGAACTATGCAGCAGTACGTGGTTCCAGAAAAAATAGTTTCGTTCGAATTCACCGATTTTTATATCATATCCGGTCATCCGTTCTGTTTTTGCTTAGTCATTTTAGCACGGCAGTAGGAGTGACTACCCCTCACACACACAAAAAGTCCTCATCCTTCGACTCAAACACTATAAAAGAAATCTGGCAAAAATTCAATTATGTTCACTTTTTCATATTACATTGTCTATCAGCACAGTTCGCGTTAATCACTACAATTACGCGAGTAACGCAAAAGCCTTTCCAAAGTTACGTTTCTAGATTAAAAGTAATAAACAAATATTCACAATCTTCTTTTCTATGATGTTACAAGAATATACATAACAAAACGTCCCCTATAATTCTTTGGTTTAAACTGAACCTTAATAAACAGTTTAGTAGCTTGTAGAGAAGCAGCCCGTGGGTGTAACACAAATTAAGGAGTGGTTCAACCGATTCAAAAATGGCTACACATCAGCTAAGAGTTACGAGCCTTCTGGCAGGCGCCAAACTGCTCGGAGTGCAGCTGTTGCTGAGAGGATGCGAATAAAGAGATAATGCGAACGCAACGGCGGAGATGAACACCATTTCAAAAAAGAAGACTCCCAGAGGTGTTTCCGGCAGTGGATGAATCGGTGGGCTAAGTGCGTGCAAGCACAAGGGGCCTACTTTGAAGGGGATTAAGCTCCCAACCCTGTCACGTATCTGAAATATTTTTCTCGTCTAAGGTCAGATACTTTTTAGACAGGCCTCGTATGTTGAGGGCTGACGACGACACCATCGCAGATCGTGAGGAAAGCCGATAAGATCGACAGACGCTCCGTATAACGAACTCTGAAAAACTTGCTTTCACCTGGACCAAGCCCAAGATCGTGCCACATTGAGGCAAAGATTCATTATTGCGGACTTTGTCGTAGCCCGTGAGTAACTCAAAGTAAAAAAAGAAAAAAGAATAGATTGATTGCAAAGACGAAAATCGAAAAAAATATCGAAATCAAATGAGAAAAAAGGTTTCAGGGTGTATAGTTTTTTAAAGATATTCAATGAATTCAATGCATAAAATTATATACAATCCGATAATTAACCATGAAGAGTTACAAGATGATTTGCTCTCACTAAACAGACAATAAATAATAGAATTCATGGGTGCAATCGAAAGTCACGTTCACGTCAGAAACTTCATTTCTATTGAAAAGACAAAAAGATGTCACGTTCTTGTATACTCGTTCAAGAATATATATATATATATATATATATATATATATATATATATATATATATATATATATATATATATATATATATATATATATATATATATATATATTCTTTGTGGTACAAAACTTAATTATCCTATATACAGATCATATTTATTTGTTAACATAATGAAATTAAAAGGTAAGAGAATGAAAGGGCAGCTGACCGGTTTCGAACCTCGCGCAACAGAGCAGGACCGAGGTTAAGATTAAGAGAAAAAAAATGCTATAGGTATTATAGCGAGGGAAAGGGTGAAAAAATAACTGAATCAATAATATATATATATATATATATATATATATATATATATATATATATATATATATATATATATATATATATACTTCTTTGTAGAATGGTAGGAAAAATCCCAGCAGAGTGCTCGATTAATTAAGAATTAAAGTTAAAAATTAAGAGCATAATATTTATTTATTCTGGTACAGAATGTTGTACTAATTTTTCTGTACCAGAATAAATATATATATATATATATATATATATATATATATATATATATATATATATATATATATATATATATTATATATTATATAAATGTTGAACTTTGAATTCTAATAAAATTTGATTGACACCTTATTTTATTACTTCATTTTATATTATAATATTAATGCTCTATCCAGTATATTGAGCTTCAGTTTTTATCCGGATGTTTCACTAATTATAAGATATTAGTTGACGCTTATATCTTTTGTTGGATTGCTTCATATATATATATATATAATATAAATAAATAAATATATATATATATATATATATATATTTATATATATATATATATATATATATATATATATGTGTGTGTGTGTGTGTGTAGATATATCAGGAAAAATCGTACTGCGAAAGAGTATTGTGGATAAACAATCGAATTGTTTGGATGTGCTTTATCAGTACTAAAAAGTCACCGTTTATCAAGGCCCAATGGCCACTCGAGGATAAAAGTTAATCAGTGTCAGATGGACGGCCAGACAACAGCGTGAGGATTGGTAACGATGGTTAAAACTGGACAAAACCTGATTATCAAAGAAGATGGCTCAACAAGAACTTGTTAACATTGGACTTGAAAACGACCATGTTGTAGTCAGCTAGGAAGCAGCCCTGTGGTATTGTGTTCCACAGATGGGAAGTTCTTAGAAAGAAACTTTGCTCATGAAAGTTCCGTTTCGTTTTAGGTACACAGAGGAAGAAAAAACAATATTAGTATAGAGTATTTGCTGTGAATGTTTTACAAGAGAGACCATAGATTGTATCTCAATCCAACAATTGCCATAAGAATTACGGAAGAGTAGAGAAAGACTAGCAACCTTTCGTCTGTGAGAAGAGATGCGGACATCTTCCACTAGATTTCCAAGTTGCTTTTTCACTCTGTCAAGGCAGGGAAAGATGCTCTGAGCGCCATCTCCCCTCGATGTGGCAACAGTACTGCAGCTTAGGTTATGGGAAGATGGCGATGCTTTTTAACCAAAGAGCACAGTTTCTACCAGTGAAATGAGTCAAACAAACGTTGACTAATTCACATTTTAGCATCAAAATAGAGACGTAGATTCTAATGAGTTCATTGAGTGTCATTGTACTGAAGTTATTCAATTGCACTTAGATTCTAATTATATTATATTTTTGTTGAATATTAATTGAAAGAAGATTTCTGTGGACAACTTAAAAAGATTACGAGCTATTTTTAAATTGTGTACTAATCAACGTTTCTTCAAATATCTTCATGGCTGAGTTTCTCATGCAACACAAACATAAAAGGGAAAACGTGCGTAGAATATTTTAAAAGATGATTCAAATGTATAAAAACGTTCAGGATTTTATTCATACAATTCTGAATATTGGATGGTCAGTAAAACTGTAGTAAATTGTAAAGATAAGCCACGTTGATTATTCAGTAGCTCTATCTACCCGGCATTACCGGTGAGTCTTTATACTTTCATTTTTGTTTCACTCTTTTATAATTTTCAAGACTGCATACCTTCGCCTGACAACGTAAGGATAAGTAAAAAATCTTATCTGGGTCTTATTTCTTCATATTGTATGAAGTATTCCTCAAGTATGAAAACTAAAAAGTAAACTTTCGGTTTACTTTCGACAACCTCGTAACTCTCGCTTCCCTTATTTTGTCCTTTAGTCCTCACATTCCATGAACGATGTTTCTTACAAAGGGGGAATAATTGCTGTTTTCTAGGTCGAAATATATCAGTCTAATACTTATCGTTTGCTAGTTTTTGACCTTGAAGTAGTATTTTGTATCTCCTTACATCAAGTGGCTTCATGCCTTGTCTGGGGCGATTTCCATAAAACACTTTTTTAAGTTATACCATGAAAATATTGATAACTAAAAAATTATTCATCTGATCAGGCTGATATATTGCATGGTGGTAACTGTTACCATAGAGCAACATATCAATACATCTAATTTAGAAAAAAATTGGAAGTTGAAATTCCGTAAAAATATCGACCTTGGCCGAACTTTTTAAAGTAAATGCCTAAGTCAAATATCATTGTCATCTAAGATGTGGCATTTCATTAGCTACAATATGGGCCAAATATCGAGTCTCTACGATGATCAGAACTGATGTTATCGCAAAAATTGTGACTTTCACCTTTTACTGGCCTTGACCTTTACCTTGACCTTGACATGACGTAGATATCCCCCAAATAAATTAGTTCAAAGTTAGACCATAATATTTATATTTGCCTTTTTGTAGATAACAACCAATGATCTCATTTCTTATATTTATTATATTTTACTCATGTTAGTACTTCTGATTCCTTAGAGCATAAATTGTATCTTTTACGTTTATTCGGCAAACACATACCAGCTTTATGTAATATTATCCACTCCATCGTATACTTAAGGTTTTGTTCTTTGAGTTCCATTAATATAAGCTGCTGGAGATATATTCATTAATTCCTACACTGCAAGCTTTTTAAATGGCTGCTACATGGTTATTATATCTATATTTAACCGATCGAGCCGTCGACCCTATATATACAGATGTGTTATACTTTTCGATAATATAACATTTATATACAATTCTGTCTGTTAAACATTCACTATTTGATGGAAATTTTACATTTCCCCATCAGTTACATTTTTATCTATTCTTTGATTTTGAGAGAAATTTATACCATCATTTTATTTATAAAGTTTAGATTTATTGGATAAAATTATGGTTTTATTTACTCCTCCCCAGGAGCTAGGCACAAAGCCAGTTTTATCTTACTCCCACAAGTAAGATGTGACACAAGATCGGGTCGAGAAAGTGGGGTTTGAAAAGCCAGCGCTCGAGAGGTGACCACTCTGGGCATTTAAAAATTGCCTGGGCAGCCCCGTCGGCAGTCCCCGGTAGGGGCGCCTCAGACAGTAAGCAATAAACTTACTCCTCCCCAAAGAGGGGAGGCAAAGCCTGGGAGGGTGGACCTCCTAGAACTGCACAGGACAGGCGTGCAGTATCCATCGGAAAAGATACTACACTTTGATCTTAGCCAAAAGGCCAAGAAGCCCAATTTATTTAGGCAGGTGGTATGGTTTTATTTACTCCTCCCTAGGAGTTAGGCACAAGGCCAGTTTTATCTTAATCCCACAAGTAAGATGTGACCCAAGATCGGGTCGAGAAAGTGGGGTTTGAAAAGCCAGCGCTCGAGAGGTGACCACTCTGGGCATTTAAAAATTGCCTGGGCAGCCCCGTCGGCATTCCCCGGTAGGGGCGCCTCAGACAGTAAGCAATAAACTTACTCCTCCCCAAAGAGGGGAGGCAAAGCCTGGGAGGGTGGACCTCCTAGAACTGCACAGGACAGGCGTGCAGTATCCATCGGAAAAGATACTACACTTTGATCTTAGCCAAAAGGCCAAGAAGCCCAATTTATTTAGGCAGGTGGTATGGTTTTATTTACTCCTCCCCAGGAGTTAGGCACAAGGCCAGTTTTATCTTACTCCCACAAGTAAGATGTGACCCAAGATCGGGTCGAGAAAGTGGGGTTTGAAAAGCCAGCGCTCGAGAGGTGACCACTCTGGGCATTTAAAAATTGCCTGGGCAGCCCCGTCGGCAGTCCCCGGTAGGGGCGCCTCAGACAGTAAGCAATTAACTTACTCCTCCCCAAAGAGGGGAGGCAAAGCCTGGGAGGGTGGACCTCCTAGAACTGCACAGGACAGGCGTGCAGTATCCATCGGAAAAGATACTACACTTTGATCTTAGCCAAAAGGCCAAGAAGCCCAATTTATTTAGGCAGGTGGTATGGTTTTATTTACTCCTCCCCAGGAGTTAGGCACAAGGCTAGTTTTATCTTACTCCCACAAGTAAGATGTGACCCAAGATCGGGTCGAGAAAGTGGGGTTTGAAAAGCCAGCGCTCGAGAGGTGAGCACTCTGGCCATTTAAAAATTGCCTGGGCAGCCCCGTCGGCATTCCCCGGTAGGGGCGCCTCAGACAGTAAGCAATAAACTTACTCCTCCCCAAAGAGGGGAGGCAAAGCCTGGGAGGGTGGACCTCCTAGAACTGCACAGGACAGGCGTGCAGTATCCATCGGAACAGATACTACACTTGTATGGTATTTTTTATATTTATCATGGTTGAATAAGATGCCTTTATTGTATGACCTATCGAGATAAAAGAATACATCGTAAAATAAACTAGAGAAATATAAGGAGTAAAAAAAACTTTATTGTTTTAAAAATAAGTAAATAAAAGAAAGAAATATTAATTTACATAGCTTTATTATTATATATGCTTTCCTTGCGTGAAAGTAAGTTTACAATAATAGTTTGAATAAAGATGAATGAGTTAGTCGTATGGCCATGGAATACTTGGTTACATTTGGACCGGAAGTTAACTTGTTGTTAGATGGGCAGATCGTTAGATAACGGAAAACGCTAGATGTACTTGAAATATGAAGGGAGGAGTTAAAATCAAGATTAGAAGAAAGGGGAAAAAGACTTTAAACCAAATCAAATACGGTCGGTTAAAATGTAATCACTTGTTTGTACGATTTTAACATTTGTTTTTATCGATGTTCAACGATAAAATTATGAACACGCTGATAAGTTAAACGCACGTTGTTACAGATAAGTTGGCCATTCAAATAAATTTAAGTGTAAACAGATATTTCCCTTCAAATAACTCTTCCCTCGAATAATATTATTAACAAATAGAAAATATATATGAAAAATGTTTAAAAAATTAAAAAATAGATCGAAAATTGAATTGCACTGTAGCTTTTCCAGACGAATGGGTGAACTTCTTAGGCAATGATGAATCTCTCCTCAAATAGAAAAAATTGTCGATATGTTTGCATAATTTGTACACCAAGAGTGTGTATGTGTTTGAAGAGGGCAGAAAAAATTGTATGCCATTAAACTTGTTTTTTATGAACTTATGGATTTCCCCCCTTTATTAAGTAAGGTCTCGTATTGCACTATTGAACTAGAGCGTAAACTTTTAATATATATATATATATATATATATATATATATATATATATATATATATATATATATATATATATATATATAGTAGTAAGTTTTTAAAAGGCTGTGGGCAATGCAGATTCCGGGTAAGGTGCAAGTTGTAAGGAACAAAAACAATAAATCGATCGAATACGAAATATGAATTACGATTTATTTTTCCTAAAATCTTACATAACAGCGAGAGTGTTTTTAGCTGTTTGTGTGATGTCCGGGTGATTAAAAATCATTATTTAATATTTCGGGAAAAGAGACTTCCCTTTGTCAAAAATAATTAAACCAGAAGAAAAATTTCTCCGACTGTGCAAAGAATCTTACAAAACAAATATATATATATATATATATATATATATATATATATATATATATATATATATATATATATATATATATATATATATATAAGGAATTTTGGTAGTACACAATTTAATTATGGTTTTAAATTGAGTCATAGTGAATCGGGGGACACCATTACATAGTTAGGAGGGAGAAAGAACGAAAAACAAAAACAAACAAGAAACAAGAAAAAAAAACAATATAATTTAATAAATAATATTTTGAATATATTTTCAAAAAAAATTAATATTTTCAAAATTAACCAATACACATATGTGTGGCATGCCAAACCTGCAATCATCAGTATGAGAGACGAAAATCCCTGCCGGTCACACGGTTAGAACCTCAATACGAAAGTCATACTTAACTCAGTAGTCGGAGCACACACCGATGTGAAAACCACGCATTGTCTGGAAATAGGATAGTGAATTCAC
The DNA here is from genome assembly GCA_963556195.1 of Sepiola atlantica. Classification (NCBI taxonomy): domain Eukaryota; kingdom Metazoa; phylum Mollusca; class Cephalopoda; order Sepiida; family Sepiolidae; genus Sepiola; species Sepiola atlantica. The sequence continues at coordinate 72,173,492 of OY744542.1, read as the reverse complement.
GTCTAAATGGCAAATTCGACGGCCATCTAGCAAGTCGTATATATATATATATATATATATATATATATATATATATATATATATATATATATATATATATATATTTGTGTTATAATGGAATAATTCCAGGAAGAAATCCGGGTATGAGAGCTCAATGTGGTAAACAGAGCAAGCATAACATAAAATATAATAACACGAAATTACATAATTGTCGATGCAATAATTTATTTTAACCTTGTGGGTCCTCCAGCATCCAACTAGACAATTACATTTTTGAGACTGACAGAAAACTGAATTCACCTTCAGATTGGTTGCGACTACCACTCTCTCTGGTTGTATTTGAATTGTTGAAGGTGAATCAGTTTTCTGTCAGTCTCAAAAATGTAATTGTCTAGTTGGATGCTTGAGGAAACCACAAGGTTGAAATAAATGATTGCATCGACAATTATGTAATTTCGTGTTATTATATGTTATATATATATATATATATAGTAAGCTATGAAAATATATTTATGGCAATTAAGCTACACAGAGGCTCCCGCGTTTCATCCCCGGGGGAATCTTCAGGCTAAAATGCATGGAGTTATTTTTGCCGGGTGTTTTTATATATACGGCTAGCCAGTTAACTAATCAGATTCTTTGTTGTTCTCTCAGCCAATCGTTGGGCTTCCCGCCATAAATATATTTTCATGGCTCACTACCTAGCTCTACTTATGTATCGAGCACTGTTGAAGTAACTACTGAAAATTGATACATAAAAAATTATACCTCCTTATAAAATTGTATGTAGATACATGAAATACTAATATATATATATATATATATATATATAGAGAGAGAGAGAGAGAGAGAGAGGGAGAGAGAGAGAGGGAGAGAGAGAGAGAGAGGGAGAGAGAGAGAGAGAGAGAGAGTACAATGACTTTCCAATGTCCAATGTCCACGTGTGTGTGATGTGTTTTGTTCCTTCCTGTTTGCCAACTATTTTCGTGGGAACATTTAAAACAAAATGGCTCATTGCCCAATCGTCGGTTACATCTAATGGTTAAATCTAGCCAAGAGTTAAGCCTCAAGGCCTGCCAAGTGAGGCGAGAATAGATGAGGATGGAAAGAGAGAGGGAGGGGAGGAAGAGGAGGAGGAAGAGGATGAGGAGAGACAAAAAGTAAAAAGGAAGGAGAGGTTCAGTACTAAAACGGTTGAAGGGAAATGCAAGAATAATAAAAGGAAGAAAGGGTGACATCCACAAGATAAAATTATATATATATATATATATATATATATATATATATATATATATATATATATATATATATATATGTTAGAGAAGATAAAAACAACATCGGTACCGTCGGTTTCAATTACAATAAAAATGACCTAGAATTAGTCTCCTTTACCTGATTCGCTACAACCTCTGTTTATGTCTGCCTCCAGGAAGACGCAAACATAAACATGGATTTGAAACCGACGGTACCGATGTTCTTCTGATCTACTTTAATACATGTATAAATAAATAATACGCTTTTATTTTTCAATTTTCTTTATAATCGAGCACCCTGCTGGAGTTCTCTCCTACTAATCTCTCTCTCTCTCTCTCTCTCTCTCTCTCTCTCTCTCTCTATCTCTTTTTCTTTATCTCTGTGTCACTCTCTCTTTGTATGTGTCTCTCTCTTTCTCTCCATGTCTCCTTTTCTCTTTCTATATCTCTCTCTTTCTTGCTCTTTCTCTTTCTCTGTCTCTCTTTCTTTCTTTCTCTCTCTCTCTCTCTCTCTCTATCTCTCTTTCTCTCTATCTCTTTCTCTCTTTCTTTCTCCCTTTCTCCCTCTGTCTTTCTCTCTCTGTGTCTCTCTCCTTTCTCTTTCTCTTTCTCTCTCTATCTTTCTATTTCTCCCTCTCCCCCCTCTCTCTCTCTCCCTATCTCTCTTTCTTTATCTCTGTGTCACTCTCTTTTTGTATGTCTCTCTCTCTCTCTCTTTCTCTCCCTGTCTCTTTCTCTCTTTCTATATATCTCTCTCTCTTTCTTGCTCCTTCTCTTTCTCTCTATTTCTCTCTCTCTCTACTTTCTCTCTTTTCTCACCCTCTTTCTTTCTCTCTCTCTCTCTCTCTCTCTCTCTCTCTCTCTCTATCTATCTCTCTATCTCTTTCTCTCTTTCTTTCTCTCTTTCTCCCTCTGTCTTTCTCTCTCTCTCTCTCTGTCTCTCTCCTTTCTCTTTCTCTTTCTCTTTCTCTCTCTATCTTTCTATTTCTCCCTCTCCCCCCTCTCTCTCTCTCTCTCTCTCTCTCTCTCTCTCTCTCTCTCTCTCTCTCTCTCTCTCTCTCTCTCTTTAAGCTAACCCTAACGCTATTGATTATATTGCGATATAAACCTATGGGTTTCGGAAATGTTTATATCTACTGTTCTTTTTATTCTTTTCGTAATTTAATATGCCTTTCAAAAATGATCTTTTTTCTTTGTTGGCATCTAAGTCTATTTAATAGTTCTTCGAGTAGCGACTATTTATTTTGATTTTTTATTATTATCATTATAATTGTTATTATTATCATTATAATTGTTATTATTATCATTATAATTGTTATTATTATCATTATAATTGTTATTATTATCATTATAATTGTTATTGTTATCATTATAATTGTTATTGTTATCATTATAATTGTTATTGTTATCATTATAATTGTTATTGTTATCATTATAATTGTTATTGTTATCATTATAATTGTTATTGCGCCAGTAGAGACTTACATGTTATTTTATACAGTGAGTTGATCATCTTGGGAAATGCGAGCCAATTCGTAAAATACTGATCATAAAAAATAATAATAAATCTATATAGAGTGAAACGTGAACGAAAAAAGAAAAAGAAATACGGAACGAATTTTAAAAATCGAATAATAAAATAAAGACGAAATAATTGAAAAAAAGATAAAGAAAAAATAAATAATAAATAATAAAACAATAAATGATTAAATAAATAATAAGTAAAAATAAATAATTAAATAAAGAAGAAATAATTAAAGAAAAAATAAAGAAATAATAAATAATAAATAATAAATAATTAAATAAATAATAAGTTATAATAAATAATTAAATAAAGATAAAATAATTAAAAAAAGAAAAGGAAATAATAAATAATAAATAATAAATAAAAATAATAAAATAATAAATAATAAAATAAATAATGAGTAATAATAAATAATAAAATAAAGAAGAAATAATTGATAAAATGATAAAGAAATAATTAATAATAAAATAAATAACAAATAATGAAATGAATAATAAATAATAAAATATTAAATAATAAAATAAATAATAAATAATAATAAATAATGCATAATATACATAATAATTATATATTATCTATTATATATATAAATATATAATATTATATAATAATATACATCAAAATTATATATATATATTACATAAAACATAATACAAAATAATAAATAATAAATAATAAATAATAATTATTAAAATAAAAAGAAATAATTGAAAGAAAGATGACAAAAGATAGAAAATAAGATAAAGAAATAATAAATAACAAATAAAAGAGAGAAATAAAATTAGAAACAAATAAAACAAAAAATAAAATAAATAAATAAAAGAAACAATTAAAATAAGAAACAAATAAAAGAAACAAATGAAAGAAACAAATAAAAGAAAGAAAGTAAAAACAAATAAAAAACAAATAAAAAAACAAATAAAAACAAATAAAAGAAAAAAGAAAAGAAACAAAGAAAAGAAAGAAAAAACAAATGAAAAACAAATAAAAAACAAATAAAACAACTAATAAAAGAAACAAATAAAAGAAACAATAAAAAGAAAGAAAGAAAAAACAAATAAAAAACAAATAAAAGAAACAAATAAAAGAAACAAATAAAAGAAACAAATAAAAGAAAGAAAGAAAAAAAACCTTAAAAACTAATAAAAGAAACAAATAAAAAACAACTAAAAGAAACAAATAAAAGAAACAAATAAAAGAAACAAAGATAAAAACAAAGAAAAAACAAATAAAAGAAACAAATAAAAGAAACAAATAAAAGAAAGAAAGAAAAAAATAAATAACAAAACTAATAAAAGAAACAAATAAAAACAAATAAAAGAAACAAATAAAAGAAACAAAGTAAATAACAAATAAAAACTAATAAAAGAAACAAAGAAAAGAAACAAAGAAAAAAACAAAGAAAAGAAACAAAGAAAATAACAAATAAAAAAACAAATAAAAGAAACAAATAAAAGAAACAAATAAAAGAAAGAAAGAAAAAAAACAAAGAAACAAATAAAAATAAATAAAAGAAACAAATAAAAGAAAGAAAGAAAAAAACAAAGAAAAGCAAAGAAAAGAAACAAAGAAAATAACATATTTGTTATTTTCTTTGTTTCTTTTCTTTGTTTTTATTATTTATTATTAACTAAACTAATAAAAGAAACAAATAAAAGAAACAAATAAAAAAAACAAAGAAAAAAACAAAGAAAAGAAACAAAGAGAAAAAAAAGAAAAAAACAAAGAGAAAAAAAAGAAAAAAACAAATAAAAGAAACAAATAAAAGAAACAAATAAAAACAAAGAAAAGAAACAAATAAAAGAAAGAAAGAAAAGAAACAAAGAAAAAAACTAATAAAAGAAACAAATAAAAACAAATAAAAGAAACAAATAAAAGAAAGAAAGAAAAAAACAAATAAAAAAACTAATAAAAGAAACAAATAAAAACAAATAAAAGAAACAAATAAAACAAATAAAACAAATAAAAAACTAATAAAAGAAACAAATAAAAGAAACAATAAAAAAAACAAAGAAAAGAAACAAAGAAAAGAAACAAAGAAAATAACAAATACAAAACTAATAAAAGAAACAAATAAACTAAAAACAAGATGAAGAAGAAAGAACGAAAAACGAAGAATAAATCGTAATTATGAATAAAGAAAGAATTCAACAGAATGTTGTGACATTGAAGGGGTGATAATAAATAAAACAACACGGTGGTATATTCACAAGAATGTGTATTTACAGAAGTACAGAATAGCATATTACAGGAAGACTGCTCTGAGACTACGTATTTCCTTCCTTCCCACAGCAATAAGATGTGGTACAAGGCCGGAAAGTGGGGAGAATCAAGTCAGCTTCCTTAAAATAGGAGCACTCTGGCCTCCTAAAAATAGGCTGGGCAGCCCCCCCGTAGGCAGTCCCCGTTCAAAAGAGAGGAATTGGCTAGGCGGTGGAGAAAGAGAGAGTTGAAGAGAGAGAGGGGGGGGAACTGGAAGGGAGAAGAGAGAAAGATTGAGAGACGGATGGAGAGGGAAGGGGGGATAGAAGTTTTAATATACAGATGTTACACACATTTTTATTTCTTCTATTTTGTTTTTTTTATGGCCCCGGGCAACGCCGTGTAGCCCTGCTAGTATATTACTAAAAGAAAGACGATTGAAAAACAAAAGACTGCTATCCATAAAATGGAAGGCAGTTAAACGAAATAAGAAGTCGAATTAAAACCAAAAATAGTCATAAAATCGGAGGAACCGATTCAAAGGTCGAATTGTAAGAATAAATAAGATTACACTTTATTTGGATGCGTCCTCGCATTTCAAGTAGAGGCTATGTCCGTCAGTCACGTTTCAATTTAAAAAAAAAAAAGAAGTTTTATCGTTGAACGTGTATAGTGAATATTACTTTATACGCGACCACGCATTTCTATAAAAGGATGTGTCTGTCAGTATGTCTGTTTAAGTTTGAAATTACATTTTTGTCGCTCTGTCATATCTAGTTTTATTTTTTTTTATTATGGAAGTCGTTTCGGACAATGCATGAAGCCAATTGATGAAAGGAGTTGAAAATAATTAAACATGATTATCGCAAAGACCGGATATTCTTATTGACCTTCGTCTTCAAAAGTCCAAGCCTATAGGTAGAAGGAAAACAGTCAACAGGAAACGAGTTCCACAAGCCTGCAGTTATTGTATTGTAATGAGTTATCAGAACAGCGAATTGATTAAGACCACTAGACCAACGAGTCGTACGAGCTGGAACAAAGGAAGCAGGGGATAAATCAGACAATTCCGAAGAACACATGCAATAATAGTTCTTGTAGGGGAATAAGATGAATGACACCGGTTGCTAGGGGCACCGGTGGGTAGTGTCCCCTTAGAAAGGAGACTAGCGACGGACAAAGCGGAAGAGTAAGGTTGAAGTTCGCCGCGTTGGTCAGGATACCACGCGGTCGAAACGATGTACCCCTACCAGTTCTAGTAGGCCTCCACCACAAGTGGTGAGTAAACGAAATATTGTATGTACCTGTAATGTTATGTCGTAGCCCTTTTATGTTTCTCAATATGTAATAAATGTGTATATTGTACTTGGGTGTATTTTCCCTTATTTCGTGTTTCCTCATAGCGTTATTTAGGAGGTCTGGGTTTCCCCGTAGATTAGTACAGGGAAATAAAACCCAATCCTAACATTCTTATAGAAGAGACTGGGACTAGCAATATCACGTTTGTGTGAGAGAAAGAGAGGTTGCAGAGAATGAGAAATGGTGAGAACACAACAAAATTACACATACAGCATTTTTATTGGTCTGTCACGCTTCAGTTTGAAATAACATTTTCGTTCATGTGTCACGTTTCAGTAAGGAATAACGTTCTCATTGATCTGTCAAGCTTAAATTTGAAATAGCATTTTCGTCGGTCTGTCACGCTTATATTTGAAATATTATTTTCAGCGTTCTGTCACGTCGCACTTTTGTCGTTCAGTCATGCTGAAGTTTGAAATACCATTGTTACACTTCAATTTTCAATAGTCTTTTTTTTTCGTTGGTCTGTCAAGATCCAATTTGAAATAGTCTTTTCGCCCGTCTGTTACGGTGACTTTAAAATAGCATTTCCAATGATATGTCAAGTTTAAAATAGTATTTTCGAGGCTCTGCAATGCTTAAGTTTAAAATAGCATTTTCAACGCTGTTCACACTGAAGTTAAAAATAGTATGATTAATCCTCTGTCACGCTTAAGTTTTAAATAGCATTTTCAATGCTCTGTCACGCTTAAGCTTAACATAGTAGTTTCAAAGCTCTGTTATGCTTAAGTTTAAAACAAAGTTTTCAACACCGTGTCACACTAAAGTTTTAAAATATTATTTTCAATCCTCTGTCACGCTTAAGTTTAAAAAAGCATTTTCAACGCTCTGTCAGGCTTAAGTTATGAATAGCATTTTCGTCGGACTGTGACACTGTTTTAAATAGCATTTGTATCGCTCGGTCACGCTCAAGTTAAATAGCATTTTCGTCAGTCTTTGACACTAAGTATCCACGTATATTGAATGTGCGCATTTTAACAACAGCAGATCTTGTTTTTAAATCCCAGAAGCAAAGATAATTCAACACTCGAGTGAAGTGATTTCTTCATGATTTTATATTTTTTTATCTGAAAAGCAAACGCGATCTATTAAGGTGCAAAATAAATATGGCGATTTGGGGGACCGTTGTTATCCACCAAGTATCAAAACACTTCCAGGAACCGTTCGATTGCCTCGGAAGCTGCTTGAAATTTTATCCTCTTAAAAACCAGTTATCAGAGACAAAATAGAGGAATGAGTAATGAAACACGGATGCTTTATCGGTGGAGGGAGGCAATTCCGAGTCGTTCAGCAGAGAAATGTTTATCCGAGGAAGAGGTTTAATTGCAATTTTCCCAGAATAAAGAGCTCTCCGTGTGAACAATTATCTTCTCCTATTCCACGATATGGTAGCCATTTTTTTTTTTTTTTTTGCTTTTAGCCTCCGTTCGATTTTCACTGCGATACTTTTGGCGTTTTAAGTTTTTAGGTATTTTTTCTTCATTCTTCTTAAATGAGTATAAATTCCGAGGTTACTACATTACTCATTCCGTCAAAAAATGGCCAAAGTTTCCAAGTAGATGCCATTAATAAAAATTGGTTGGAGATGTTATTTGAGAGTTTCTCTTAACCTGCAATATGTTCATCGTGTTTTATTTCCAATCGTTCGTTCCACGCTGTAGTACATATCCGTTTTTATTCTTATCATCTTTTTATGAGCGGATATAAATTCTTAAATAATTGGATTAGCGATTCCGTAAAAATGACTGTATATTCCAAGCAGAAATCATTAAAAAATGACTGTAAGTGATATATAAGAGTTTGCGTTTGCATGGCTTTTAGGTTTAGTACCCCTCTACCCCCCCTCTCTCTCTCATATATATATATATATATATATATATATATATATATATATATATATATATATATATTATTCCATGTATCCACATAACATGTTATAAGGAGATATCATTGTTTACGCTTCAATTCTCATTATTTCATTCAACAGTGCTCAATACGTAGGTAGTAAGTTATGAAAATATATTTATGGCAATAAAGCTACACAGAGGCTTCCACGTTTCATCCCCGTAAGGAATTGTCAGGCTATTATATATATATATATATATATATATATATATATATATATATATATATATATATATATATATATATATATATATATATATATATATATTAAATATGAATTAAAAAGGAAACAGCGGAAAACCTAAGAACTCAACGTTTCGCCCAACTGTTGCGTGGGCTTTTTCAGGAGCTAAAATGTTAAAAGTGGCATAGAACGAGAATATCTGTAATTTTTGAAATATATATAGTGATAGTGGTAATAAAATTTAAATCTGTATAGGGAGGGAAGATATGCAAATATGTACAAATGCATACACACACGCACACAGGCATATATATATATATATATATATATATATATATATATATATATATATATATATATATATATACATACATATATATATATAATATAAATATATATATATAAATATATATATATAAATGTATATATATATATATACATTTATATATATATTTATATATATATATTTATATTATATATAAATATATATATATATAAATGTATATATATATATATATATATATATATATATATATAATGAATTATAGTCGATCTATTTCTAGACTTTTGTCATCTATAGCTTCTGTCCTATAAAATCAGTATTTAATAGTCAGTTATTCTTATGGATAGTGCTAACATATTTTTCGGTTCAATAAAATGCAATTCGATTTAACTCCTTTCAGAAAATAGTTTATCCGACTAGGGAGATTGTTAAAATTCAGACTTTTTTAAATAATAACCTAAAAAGCAACCTCAGCTTCGGACATTAATAAAAAAATTTTACATTGCCCTACTTTAGCTTTCAGATAAACAATTATATATGTGTTTAATAAATATCCAACTATTTATTTTTTTAAAATTACTTTTATGTCATAATAGTAGGTGAAATAATTTTATTTCAAACGTTTGTTTAAAATGTTTATTTAAATATATGATACAAGCGGATGAATATTAATCCTGAATAATATATTTGAAATGACACGGGTCACTGCTTATTAATAATGACGAATCGATTCTTTTCATTGTATATTTAACACATTTATTCCAAAAAGACATAAGTCCTCTTAAAAACAAACAGAAAAATACAAAAGTGCTGTAACTCACACTGAAAATGTCGAACGCTACATCGATCGAAACTATCTCTGAAATAATAACATAGCTTTTTCGCAAAGTTATATACGTATTTTTAAATATAATTTCAATTAATATAATAAAAATAAACACGTGTTTAGACAAACTGTTTTTAAATAATGCAAACAAGAAATAGAAAAAAACGAAATTCTGGACTATTATGACTATATGATGACTATATATGCAATAGATTATTTTTATTTTTACACTTTTGCCAAAGTTATTACGTAACGACACGTCTTTCGTATGTAAGTTTACTATTGCCGATAAAACACATTTCATTGGGTATTTACTGGTTTCTAGCACTTATAAGACTTTTTTAATACACTACAACGTGTCCAATGTTAAAAAGGGATTTTGCAAAATACATCGAAATACTTTTTAGTTTAGCTAAAAACACGTGTTCAGAAAACTTTGTTTGTAAATAATACAACCAAACTACAATCGAAAACTCACTGGAATGCCATCAATATCCTCTTCCATCAAATGCAAAGTCTTCAGACTGTTCAGTCACGTTAAGCGTTCCAGTACAAAATATTGGTTGAAGACATGATACAAGGAGGCCGGTCGAAATGTAGAAAAAACAAAAGATGGATAGACAACGTTTGTAAATGGACGAACATGAACAAAGCAATGCGAAAAATGTTCTCTGCGCGTTTCTCCGCCGTCTTTTTAAAAATTCTCTTGTTTCTCAGCTTTTTTGTTCATTTGCTTTTGGCACCTGAGGATGATTTGACGTTCGTGAAACCTATGGGACATTTATTAAAAACAAAATTATTTTAATACAAAAAAGATCATCGGAAGTTTTTTTCAAATAAAAAAGGTATAATCAAACATACGAATTCTGTTATTTTTAACAATGTTAGCATATATATATATATATATATATCAGCATATACTATCAGTGTCTTTTTTACTTTGCAGTCTATTTACAAGATTCAGCTCGATGATTGTCAATTAGTAACAATATATATATATATGTGTGTGTGTGTGAGTGTGTGTGTGTAATTAGGCAGCATACCTTCTCTTATGCGTGTTTGGTTAAACATTAGCGCCAGCTTCTGTTTATTTAATTTTTGATTCGTTTTATGCTTCATCGTACGACCGATTTGGTATTGTCGTCCATGTTTTAAAAACGTCCTCTTAATAAATTCCCCAATCTTTTATTTTGCATACTCATTCATCTGCCTGAAGATGACCGACGTCGGTCGAAAACGTTCGCGAAAGTATGGCGATTTTTTATACAACATGGACGACAATACCAAATCGGTCGTGCGACGAATCGAAAAAAACGAATAAAAAATTAAATAAACAGTAGCTGGCGCTAATGTTTAACCAAACATGGATATATATATATATATATATATATATATATATATATATATATATACACTCTCACTTTAAATAAATATTAATTTAAATATTCCTTTTTATCCATGCTCATTATATATGTCTACCCTTAACCCTAACCCTAACTCTATATAAAAGTTAACCTACTTCTAATTTCGCTTGTGACTTTAATAACAGACTGCCTAAATTCCTCTAACGTTCACACAGACATTCTCACCGGCAGATTCAACTATTTAAGACGGTTGAGTAATAAAAACATTTCAACCCCTCAAATACACGATGAAAATCAATTTTGCTGTCTTTTCTCTTTTCGCCCCTGTCTATTGTCCTTCCTTATTCATTTGTAACTTTTCCCCTCGATTTTATAGCATCTTTATTGCTTTCTTTTTTGCCTTTTGCATATCTGAAGAAGGTTAATGACACGTCAAAACATCACATGGAATTAATAACATTTACTACTAGCGGAACCCGTCACCCGGCGTTGCACGGGAGAAAGTACTACCTATTGCATGACGTCGAATGAAAAAAAAACGGCCTATAGTTACCGTGTTGGCGAATGTTTTGAATTTAAAGAAAAAAAAGAAAAAAGTGGCCGCGTCGAATGGGATCGAACACTGAAACAGTCGATCATGAAACCTGCCTTCTTAACCACTGCGCCACAGTTTAGACTTAAAAATTCATCTGAAAATAGGCCAAGTCATAGGTAGAATGAGAAAGAACGTAATCTGATATTCGCAGAAAATCGTCGCAGTGAACGGGAGCGGTCATTAAGTCTTTGCGTATTGCTTTATAGTATGTAGTAAATTATTACCAGGCAAACAATATAGACGGACTGGGTGTTTTATGAAAAGTAAACTGTGTTAATTAGTTCCCGGTGTCGATGAGTGTAGTGACAGTACATAATTGTTAGGGAGACAAGTTTTTGCAACCACCTATATGGAGTTGGTTTTTGGAGAGTCGTGGATGGCGGGCCAAATGTAATATTTAGTGTTAGTTGAGAGAAAAGAATAACAAATGTACTAAAACACGCTCGAGTGAATAAGTGTAATGTAATTGTGAGTTTAGTAGCCTGTGATGCATGTGGTTATTTTCCTATACTCCGAGAAAGTACAGGGGAAAAATCGTCTCTACTTTATATATTAGAGAAGATGACACGAGAATAAATGTGACTGTTTGAGTCACCGATTGAGCTCGGGTTGGCTTGTTTGTATCAGAAAAGGTGAGTTTGCAAAGCCAGTTAATTTTTTTTTAATTAAAAGACAAAATCTCAAATTAATCTCTTTCAGATCGTTATATATTCCTCTCCCTCGCTCGCCCCTATCTCTCTATCCTTCTTCTCTCTTCTCTCCAGCTATGTGTTAAATAGTATAAATACTTGTGGTGATATTCCCTATTTTTTATAATGGACTCTTCCAATTTTCTGTTTTATAGTTAGTTTCATTTCCTTTGACTTTTAATAAACAGAGAGAGAGAGAGAGAGGAGATGTGAGAGAGAGAGAGAGAGAGAGGGGGTGAGAGAGACGGACGCGAGAGTGAAAGAAATTGTATAACATAAGAGCAGGGGTCAAACAAGGGTAATATTTAGTAAGGAAAATTGAAATAACAGTCAATTAGGAGAGTTAAAATGCATTTTTCTCTCCTAACACAACTCAATCCCAACACTAAAGAATATTTATTTTGTGTGATTAAAATATATAAGAAAAAGCTTTATGGAAACAAACGTTGATTAACCCTGCTTTGTATAGATAGATAGATAGATAGATAGATAGATAGATAGATAGATAGATAGATAGATAGATAGACTATAAATAAACACAGACAGGGTAGAGAGAGAGAGAGAGAGAGAGAGAGAGAGAGAGAGAGAGAGAGAGAGACGGAAGCGAGAATAATGAAAACTGCATAAAATAAGAGCGGGTCTCAAACAAGAGTATGACTTGTGAGTAATTAATAAATTACGACTAATTAGAACAATTAAAATCGATTTTCTCTAAACATAACTCAATCCTAGCACCAATGAATATTTTAACATGTATTTTGTGCGATTAAAATATACAGGAAAAAGTCTCAGTGAGATAAACGTTGATTCACTCAGATTTAGTAGAATAATGATAAATAGATAGATAGATAGATAGATAGGAATATAGAAATAGATAGATAGATAGATAGATAGATAGATAGATAGATAGATAGATAGATAGATCTGAACAGACTAAGATAGATAGATAGACATATAGATAGATAGATAGAGAGAGAGAGAGAGAGGGGGGGACAGAGAGAGATTTAGATATTTTAACACGTTCGTACCTATTTACCCTCCTCCCCACGAGGGCAGAGTTAAACACAAGGTTGGGATTTTAATATCGGGGAAAATTCAGCTCCCCCAAAAGGGTACTCTGGATAGTGACAAAACTTGAAAACTGTCTCAGTCGAAAAGTATTTCTACTTCACTGAGCGATGAAAGAAAAGATGAGGTGTGATATCAAAACAGATACTACCTTTCGCTCCTAACGATGGCTGTCTTTTAATTCTTAAAGTACATTTTGTAATAGCAATAATTTCGTCAACTGAATGTCATTAAAGAGCACGGAGACAAGCAAGACCAGACGAGTTTTAGTCGTGTATATATAGATTTATATTTGCGTTTGTATAGTTTTATGAGGAACAAATTATTGGTTTTGCCCGACAAACCTGTTTGAAAATGTAATCGGCCTTCTTGTCATCTCCGTGATTAATATTTACTTCGTAAATTTAATATCACTCGGTGAACATCTAATAATTACATGTCAATCAAGCTGTGGAGCAATTCATGGAAGCACGTGGCTTCGGAAATCTTTTATTCCGGCGTGACGTCATCATTCTTTCTTGGCAATGATTATAAAAAAAATAAATAGAATTAAATGTAGTAGCGCTCCTCAAGTCTGATATATATATATATATATATATATATATATATATATATATATATATATATATATATATATATATATATATATATGGTACTGATATCGATCCTGAACCAGTTTTCGTGAGGTTCGACTCGGAAGCGTTCAGCTGTCATACGCAAACGCCCGAGAGTTGACGAGCCGATTTGTACCAGACGACAATTTTGATACGGTGCTGCCTCCTATGATCATAATGTTTTGCTTGTTTTGGTTTGTTTTTGTTGATAGGGTTAGGGTTTAAGGTTTAGGGTTCAGGTTTAGGGTGTGGCAGTTATCTCCTCCTTTCAAAATATAACTACACCGGTTTGCCGTTAGGTGTCGCTTTTTCACCGACAGGTGGCGCTGTAAAACGACACCAGAGTTATCTGCCCTTCGGACTATAAAACCAGGTGCAAACGGAAATTCCGTCTCTCTTCTCTTGTCAACAAGCCTCGACAGAACGACACTAGCGCTCCGTCTCTCTCTCCGCTCTTCTTCACCAACTAGCCTCGACAGAACGACGCTGACACTAGCGCTTCGTCTCACGCTTTTCTCTTCAAATGGCATCGGCATAACAACTACCAACACACGTGGTCAAACAACGGTAAGAGTTCTCAACTCATTTTCTTTGTGTACGGCTTTCAAAGACTTTCCCCACGCCGGATTCATTTCTTCTTATACCTTTTCAAGAACTGTTTTTCCATCGACACACATGCATACATCACACACTTCATTATTCCACGTACACACACGTTCAATAAACGTTATTTGAACTACTTCATTTTGTTTATTAATTATTACTCTGTCTTTTGCATGCAACATTGCTTGATTTACTGAACACGTTTATAATCGGGGGAACACGACCCTCGATCCTAACAAGGGGTAGGGTTAAAAAGATTTATTTGATAACAGTAATTTCGCTCTGTTTTACTTGTTTTATTTGTTTAAAAAATTTCTTGCAACTATAACTAAAAATTATAGGACGCAGCAACGTATCAAAATTTTAAAAATATTTACTTGATAACAGTAACTTCGCTATGTTTTGCTTGCTTTTTTTTGTTGTTTCTTTTAGAAAATTTCTTGAAAATATAACTTACAACTATAGAACGGAGCACCGTATCAAAACTGTCGTCTGGTACCATTCGGCTCGTCAACACTCGGGCGTTTGCGTAGGACAGCCGAACGCTTCCGAGTCGAACCTCACGAAAACTGGTTCAGGATCGATATCAGTACCATATATATATATATATATATATATATATATATATATATATATATATATATATATATATATATATATGTATGTATGTATGTATGTATGTATGTATGTAAAGACTCAAATATAAATCTATATATACGACTATATCTCTACAAAGCCACCATCCGCCCATGCATGGAGTATTGTTGCCACATATGGGCTGGTTCATCATCCGCTAGTCTCTCCCTCTTAGACAAGGTCCAAAAAAGAGTCGCAACTTAATACGTCCCTCACTATCCACCAAGCTTCAGCCCCTGTCCCATCGCCGCAATGTTGCTTCCTTGTGCCTGTTTTACAAGTACTTCAATGGATTGTGCTCTGATGAGCTTGCTGCTCTGGTACCCCCACGACGTAAATTCACTAGACCAACCCGACAATCTGCCAAATCCCATCCATACACTGTGGAGGTCCCCAGATGCCGAAGAGCTTTCTACTCCAAAAGCTTCTTTCCTCGTGCTGCTGGACTCTGGAACTCTGTCCCTGCTCCCTGCTTTCATGACCTTACTGACATGCAGACATTTAAAACTAATGTAAACAGACATCTTGCTGCGCAGCTCCTAATTTAGGTTGACCCCCCCCCCAAAAAAAAACCCTTCACCGCTTTTTTTTCAGTAGCCCCTTACGTCTACAGTGGCGGCCTGCCTTGTTTGGGATGAACTATGTTTTAAAAATAAAAAAATTAAATATGAACTCTTCTATACACATGCGCGTCATCTCATATTTAAAAAAAGTGAGACATCCGTTAATAACAACACCACATCCATTTTCCATTCTGACGGACTACCACCAACATCAAAGGAATTGTTACAATCTCATATTCTGAAGAAGCTAGGTATACTAGCGAAATGATTAGTCAAAAAATCAAAGTAAATATTTAAAAAATCTGTTCTGATTTTATTTTTTATTAATAAATATCGCATCTTACGTGTTTTTAAACCTCATTTCTTTTTAATTAAAAGACAACATTTCAAATTAGTCTCTTTCAGGTCGTTATATATTTCCCTCCCTCTCTCGCCCCTACCTCTCTCTCTTCTCTCCGGCTATGTGTTAAATAGTATTAGTGCTTGTAATGATATGCCATATTGTTTATTTCTTTAAGGCTAATTTATTTAAGCCTCATTCACTATATATATATATATATATATATATATATATATATATATATATATATATATATATATATATATATATATATATATATATATATATATATATTAAAAACAGAGAACGTCGAATTAAAACAGCACTAGCAAACCACTATTGGGAGCTCAAAGAAAATAGACGCTCATCAATAATTGAATGGAAAATAATACGACAGGCCAGTACATGTAGAAATTTAGACGACCCGTGTA
>OY744542.1:72139552-72154552 GCA_963556195.1 Sepiola atlantica | reverse complement strand
TTTAGAGACCATTCACGTCCTTTGTCTGTCACGCTTATTTTTTTAAAATGCATGTTTAGATGTGTTCACGTATTTTTGTAAGAGCCCATGCACTTTCTGTCTGTCACGCTTATTTTTTTAAATGCATGTTTAGATACGTCCACATATTTTTGTAAGAGTCTATGCGCCTCCTTCGTCTGTCACGCTTACTTTTGAAAAAGCCTTTTTAGATACGTCCACGCATTTTTATAAGAGGTCATGTGCGTCCGTCGTCTGTCACGCTTAATTTTGAAAACCCATATTCAAATGCGTCCACGCAATTTTATAAGAGGTTATGTCCGTCCTCAGTTTGAAGCACCGTTTTTTAGATGCATCAACGTTCGCATCTCTAGAGTAGCTTTTCTCGCACATTTGTTCCCTTCTAATTTATATTATTACCATTATGTAATTACAAAATCTTTTCTAATTTCGTCATTTCTTTTGTTCCTTGTTAATTACAGAGCCACGTTCATTCGCTAATTTATTGTTCTAAATTAATGTTTTCAGCGGTTTAATCGGTTGCGAAATAACATGGGATCAGCTTTTCTTCATTTCCTTCGAGAAATCGACTAACTATTTTCCCTAAATAGAAAAAGAAAACGCAGAAAGCGTCCATCTTAATTAGGTGTTAACCGTTTTTAATTATTGTCAATAAACAAAGAGAACTAGTCTTTTATCGGGAATTGGAATAATAACGTTGGCAGTGTCATCTTGCCCAAGTTGTCTTTGACTCTAATTAAAAAGCCATCGAATGGAAAGCCAATCGACACAAAATTAGAAGTTGTTATAATTATTAAAAGAGCAACGAAAATAAAAAAGGATGCAGGATTCATTGCGTAAAAATATTTTTTTAAACAGCCGACTTAATTATAAATCAACCTTTAAAATACAGGCAAAGATGGGGAGTTTTTTTTTTTAACTAGAAAAGTTAGATGTCGTTAATAGTTCCCAACATAATATGGATTTTGATTTTGAGTAATTAAAAAAAAAATAGTAATTTGAACTTAGGTTAAAGGAGTCAGTGCCCGTGCTATTGCAAATAGATGTTTGAACAGAGATGACATTGTATGATGCAAGTCAGAATTAAAGTAATAAGGGAAGTTGATAATTTAAAATATTAATTAGAGAAAATTATATTTACAAACTTATTTAAAAGAAGCTACATGCCTGGGCCAGGTATCGAACCCAAAACTCTAGGTTTGTGCAGGTTGTGTTTAAACACAAAAGGAAGAAAAGAAAAAAGTGACCATAGATTTTTGAAGGGTCATTTAAAATAGTAGAAATTCATAATTCAAACGCCAACTTTCCTTCCTTTTAAGTATTCAATTTGTTGTCATGAATCACCCCATAATTAATCAAACGAAGTTCATACCATTGACCAATGTTCGTACTCCCATAGTGTTTTCATCTTTCTGCTGGCAATCATTTCCGTCTTATCGATCTTTATCCTCGTGTGGCTTTTGGACTTGATAAGTGAGGACACAATAGTAAAAAAAAATCCATGAAAAAAAATGTTGTCCTAGTCCTTACAAATAATGTCAAATTTAACAATTTCACGATTAAAAATATTAAATATTTATCGGTTTGAAAATTGACGAGTCGGCTTACTTCCGGTAATTCGGGCAAAACTGAAGTCACCTAAACTCACCGATGAAAACGTATAATATAGCAAAAGGAATGGGAAAATAAGATTAAGATAATTGAAAACCTAACTAAAAAAAGGAAAAATAGGGTGAAAATGGTTAAAGGTGATCAGTGAAATAATGTATGTCTTAATTTAGGAATATTTAGAACAATAATTATAGCAGATATTGAATGATAAAGAATATTAATTATTGATTGGCTAGGAAATAGAATAGTCGGCATACTTCCGGTTATATGGGAAAAACGGAAGTCACCTAAATTTACCGACACAACACATGCGAAGAAAAAGATAACAAAATGAAAGAAAGAAAATGATAAAAAAGAACTAAAGAATAAAGAAAAATAATCGGACGAAAATAACAAAGACGGTCAGTAAAATATATATACTTTAATTTTATGAATAGTTAGATTAATAATGATAGCCGATGATGAATGATTAGAAATATAAAAAGATAGGATATGTACATGTTATCTAAAAAGATGTAAAGGGACCATAATTCCATGTATATAAAAAAAATGATAATGAATATTGACTGTAATTCGGGCTGTAATCGCCAAGGTTTTTAAAGATTTATTTAAAATTTGCTTTTAAAGTTTTTTAAATTTGTTTTTGTACAATTTGCACTGAAGATCCACACCAAAGAAAAAAATGCATAAGAGCATTTTACAAATATCTAGATGTTAGCCGAAACAGTTGCCTGCGACCTGAAAAACTAAGTTGCAAAAAATGACGTGAATCTGTCCTCTGTGATAATGATGTGGTATTAACTACATCTAAATATAGCATAGCTCTAGCTTTAAACTATTGTACTTTGTGTTACAAAATTTATAAAAATACACACACACACACACACACACACATATATATATATATATATATATATATATATATATATATATATATATATATATATATATATATATTTAAATATTTAATATTTATTTATTAAAATATTATTGTATATATATATATATATATATATATATATATATATATATATATATATATATAGGACAGGTAAAATGAATTCCCCAAACAGTTTTACACCACATTTATGTCCCCTTACGAAGATTAAAATCAAGATATAATGATACTAAACCTTATGTCTAGAATTCTTATTCCAATTTTGATCAGAATTCATTATATAATTTTGATTCTAAGAAAATTTATAAAATTTCAAGCTTAAGCCTCAGGGGCCTTAAACAGAAATTAAAATTCATGGAATCTTTCTTAATTGGTGTCTAATGTCCCTGAAATTTCAAATTTAATGCAAATCTGAAATATTTGGATTTTCAAATGGGAAGTTGTACCTTATATTACGCCCTTCTAAAAACCCTTTACAATAACCCAAAGAGACTGAAATTTGGGGAAGATTTAATCGATGTCTTTGTTAAAATTTCACAAAAACTGGAGGTATCTGAATTTTCACGAAAGAACTTCACCTTCTACTTTGCATAAAACTATATTAAAATAAATATAGACCACGTTACCCATCCTTATGCTAAGAAAATGTGTTTCAATACTCATAATGATCGGTTTGTTAGTTTAAGAAATTAATCATATACATAGAAATATATACATTTACACATTCGCCTAACTTTATATCACTAGAGATCTATAGCAAAGATTTTTCCCTAAATGGAAAATAAAGATAGCAGCCATCTTGATTACATTTCAACCGTTTTGAATTATTGGCAATATATACACAGAAAGTGTGTCTTTTATTAATAAGCTGAATGCCATTCTCGGTATAAACTTGACACGTTTGTGCTAAATTCTAATTAGAATAAATTCAAAGCAGTGAATAGAGTTGGAATCAACACGAAATTATTTGCTATGATTAATTAAAGCACAGCGCAAAATTACCGAGGGAACGGGATTGATTATGTAAAAATATAAAAACTCCCAACTTAATTAAAAATCAACTTGATCGCCTTTACAATACAGGCAAAGATGTCATAACTCCTTCAACAGTTCTGGGGAGTTTTTTTTTTTTTTTACTAATGAGACACCACTTTTCAAGGTTAATGAGATCGATAGATGTACAGTTGAATGACGATGACTATTATGAGAGGATTGAAAATGCAAAACGACTGCCGATCTAGAAAACAGCATTTTCACCCGTTGTCAAAAACATCACTCATGGAATGTGAGGATTGAAGAACAAAATACGGAGAAGCGAGAGTTACGAAGATGCGGAAGGTACACTAGAAAAGTTGGATATCTTTAACAGTTTGTAATGTACGAAGAAAAACTGTTTTCATTTTTGGGTCAATAAAAATAGTAATGTGAACCTACGTTAGGTGAGTTAGATTTTGTGGTCGTGTTGTGACGAATCCAATATTTTTCCTAATTCCGATACAATTACCGATTCTGTTCTAAATGCACGATTCCGATACAATTACCGATTCTGTTCTAAATGCACGATTCCGATACAATTACCGATTCTGTTCTAAATTCACGATTCCGATACAAATACCGATTCCGATTCTTTTTAAATTTCTAAATATTTAGTTATAGAGTTATTGTTTTTTTTCAATTTTCGGATTACCTTCAAAACCCGTGTAATATGTGCATATATTTTTGAAAAAATAAAAATACACTTGTAGGGGCGTACTTTACACGAGTAAATATTTCTATTTTTGTTTTCTTCCTCGTAATTGATTGAAAATGATGAGGCAACTAAGAATGTATTTCTCTTTTAAAACAAAGTCGATTTGCAGTATTTGACAAAAACATCGTCGACTAGTTAATAAAAAATTTTAAAAAAAATTGACTAGTGAGTAACTTATTTTTAAAATAAAAATACTGAAATCCCCTTGTGCCATTTTTTCTGGTGTCACTTTTACCATGTCATTTTTACCATGCCATTTTTATGGTGTAATTTTTACCATGCTATGATTACCATGCCATTTTTACCGTGCCATTTTTACCATGCCATTTTTTTGGTGTGATTTTTACCATGCCATTATTTCTGGTGTGATTTTTACCATGCTATTTTTTCTGGTGTTATTTTTACCATGCCATTTTTTCTGGTGTTATTTTTACCATGCCATGTTTACCATGCTTTTTTTTCTGGTGTTATTTTTACCATGCCATTTTTACCATACCATGTTTTCCATGCCTTTTTTCTGGTGTAATTTTTACCATGCCATTTTTACCATACCATGTTTACCATGCTTTTTTTTCTGGTGTGATTTTTACTATGCCATTTTTACCATACCATGTTTTCCATGCCTTTTTTCTGGTGTTATTTTTACCATGTCATTTTTCTGGTATGATTTTTACCATGCCATTTTTAACATGCCATTTTTTCTAGTGTTATTTTTACCATGCCATTTTTACCATGCCCTTTTCTCCGGTGTCATTTTTACCATGTCAATTTTACCATTCATTTTTACCGTGCCATTTTCTGGTGTCATTTTTACCTAAATTCGTTATTATAATCTATAGATTTTAGTTTTGCAGGTAGTTTAAAATCAATAAATGTTTATCACTTTATCATAAGTATTATCAATAGAAGATTACGTTTTAAACAAGCATTTTTTTAAAGAATCGTTTTTGAAATCGGAAAATAGGATCAAATTATTCCGATTCCGATACCCCAAAAAGTTCCGATTTTTTAGATTCCCGATTCCGATTAATCGTCCCAACACTAGTTTGTGGTATTGCAAATAGATGTGTTGTCATCATTAGCACCATCATCTTATTCGGTTTAACATCTGTTTTACATGCTGGCATGTGTTGGACAGCTTTTGGAAATTGATTTCCAAACTAACCTATCTCTGTTAGTTTTGTATTAATCCTCTTTCTTTCAAATCAATCCTTATCATTTCCTCACATATCTTCATCGGCCTTTCCCTGCCAACTGCTCCTGCGACCTCAACTGTTCTACATCTACTAAGCTAATAACTTTCATCCATTCTTTCAATGTGACCAAACTAAGTCTCTTTCTTGTATATACCTATTCTCTACAGATTTAATCTTCCTCTGAGGTCATCAGATCTAACCGTACTTTTATGACTCACATTACACATCTGTCGTACCATTTTCATATCCTTTTTCTCCATGCAACACATATCCTCAGCCCTCACTGGTCAGATTTCAGTTCCGTGCATCATCACACGGTGCAGACATGCCTAGTAGACTTTTCTAATGATAATGTAATGAATAATTTTAAGTTTCAAAATTCTATTTTTAAATAATTTTAGCTTTCTTTTTTCTAAATGAATAAATGCGAGAGTCTTTTTCATTTATCACTCCTATAGTTTTTCACTAATCTCAGGCTGAACTTGTCTCTCACCAATATCAGGCTCGCCTTGGTTATGATTGTCTTTCAACAATTTAAGACTATTGTCTTTCACCAAAGTTCAGCTCAAGTTAGTCGTGATTTTTTTTCAGGAATCTCAAGCTCAGCACCGTCGTGGTTGTCTTTCAGCAATCTCAGCCTCAGCTTTATCGTTGTTCTCTTATAACAATCTCAGGCTCAACTTGTTTGTGGTTGTCTTTCACCAATGCCAGGCTCAAGTTAACCATATTTGTCTTTATTAATGTCAAGCTCAACTTAGTCAATTTTAAGTTAAACATGTCAATGGTAGCCTTTCAAAAATCTCAAGCCTAACTTGTCCTTGGTTGTATTTCAGCAATCTCAACCATAATTGGCCGTTGTTGTCTTATAACAATCTCCGACTCAACTTGGCAACGGTTGTCTTTCGACAATCTCAATAATAACTTGGCCGTTGTTGTCTTATAACAATCTCCGACTCAACTTGGCAACGGTTGTCTTTCGACAATCTCAATAATAACTTGGCCGTTGTTGTCTTATAACAATCTCCGACTCAACTTGGCAACGGTTGTCTTTCGACAATCTCAATGATAACTTAGCCGTTGTTGTTTTATAACAATCTCCGGCTCAACTTGGCAACGGTTGTCTTTCACTAATATCAGGTTCAACTTAGTCGTGCTTGTCTGTCAACAATCTGGCTCAACTTGGCCGTGGCTTTTTTCACTAATATTAGGTTAAACTTAGTTGTGCTTGTCTGTCAGCAATCTCCGGCTCAACTTGGCCGTGGTTGTCTTCCAACAATCTCAAGCTTCATTTGACCGCGGTTGTCTATCATCAATATTAGGCTCAACAGACATGATTGTATTTCTCCAATCTCAAACTCAACGTGGTTTTCTTTCACTAATATGAGGGTCAAATTAACCATTGTTTTCTTTTAACCAGCTCAGACTCAACGTTGTCTTTTAGCAACATCATGATGCATGCGCAAGTGTTTTTAGTTCACTGTGTTGATTACGAGTGCTTACTTGCCTCGTCTCCCCACTAGAGATTTATTGATGTGACACAAGCTTAGTTTCATGTAGAGGAAATCTACCTCTTCCAAAAGAGACCATCATTACGAAGCACCAAATGGAAGAAAGGCCGATATCGACCATAACCAATTAAATAGTAAGCCCCTTAACATATGTACAAAGTGTGTGTGTGAGGAGGGGGGGGGGGCATCTTACAATGGTTTATCTCATCAATCTAGCATCTTCATCATGGAAAGTGCTTATGATGAGAACGTGGGTAGAATGGTGAATGTCACAGAAAGACTGAGACTAATACCGGATAGGAATTTGATCAAACTCTAATATATCTATTTTCAAACTACAAAAACAAAATCGATCGATCGATCTGTAATTGCTCTTCAAAATCTGCCCCATCTTTTCTAAGTCTATTCAGGCATGAGAAATATTTCCCTTCTCTTTTGTACATCTCGACTTTCGGAACGAGTCAAAGTTAAACAAAACCTTTTTTTCTCCGTGGCTGCTTCATCACGTGTCAATAAATAATTAAGTTTTGCTCGTCTCCCAATATTCTTCCTTCGACCAAACGCAGCGACAAATATTCGACCTTTGGCAGCGAACGATGATTAATTTTGAATACCCTTTGTCCTGTATATATTTTCATCATTCATAACCGAATAATATATATTCAATGCCAGTTTTTACAAATATCGAGTGCATCGTATTCCATTCAACGCGTTCTACTATATTCAAAAACAATTTTTATAGACTCTTATATGTTTCCCAATATAAGATTCAAAGGGGCGTAACTCTGAATGAACGGAGAAATGAACCACCAAACTTCAAAGCGAGTGTTCGATACGAATGCACAATTAGAAGAACGGACGTTCGTAAGATGAGGCCATTCAATTTACGTGTTTGACTATGAAAATGATATTTCAAATTTAAATGTGACAGATGGAGAACAAACAGAGCATCTTACGGGATACGTTGCGAATCTAAAAATGCTATTTCAAACTTAAGTCTGAAAAACTAACGAAAATGCTATTTAAAAATGAAGTGTGACATACCGACAAAATGCAATTTCAAATTTCACTATGACAGACTGTCGAACGGAGATAGCATTTTACATAGATGCGTGGCGAATCTATAAACACTATTACACAGTTAAACGTGACAGACGTACGGAAATGCTATTTCAAACTAAGCGTAACAGACTGATGTAAATGCTATTTAACACTAGAATGACAGACTGGCGGACATGCAAATAATCTTATTAAAATGGGTGACGAATCTACAAACTCTATTACACACTTAAGCGTGACAGACGTACGAAAATACTATTCCAAACTTAAGCGAGACATAACGAAAAACTGCTATTTAAAACCTAAGCGTAACAGACCTACGAAAATGATATTTCATATTAAAGCGTGACAGACTGACTGACAGAAATACTAAGACGTATTTACAATAAGACGAATCCCAATCTGAAAAATAGTATTTCAAAGTCACCAAAGTTATAATCCTAACTCAAACGGGACAGAGTGATTGACAGTGTGATTGGCGGATATCGCTTCTTGTGGAGACGATTTGGACGCTCATAAAATAAAATGCGTCAATTCAATCCGCATGTCTAGCGACTCAGTTTTGATACGCTTCTTGGACTGACTTTTACCTCAGACCTGAAAAGGAAGACTTACATCAAATATGTTCACAAGGTCGCTAGAAAAATGGTTGGATCATTCTACCGCTCCAGAAGGTATTTCATTCCTGACCCAATCCTTCATCTGTATAAGAGCAAGATGTCACCTGTATAAGAGCAAGATGTCACCTGTATAAGAGCAAGATGTCACCTGTATAAGAGCAAGATATGTGGTGACACTCAGAGCACTCTTTTTTGCCTTTACAAGATCGACTTCGAAATCTGTTGATCTCTTCCCTTCCATGCAGCCCCCTTTCTCACAGAAGAGACGTTGCTAGTCTTTCTCTGCTCTTTCATACCCTAACCCCTTTGTCACAGAACAGACGTTGCTAGTGTTTCTTTACTCTATCGTTATTTTCATGGCAAGTGCTCGGCTGAGCTCCATATCTGCCCCAACCCCTTCTGTAAAATATTTACAGCAAAAACTCGTCTAGCTGTAAAAAAAATCCTTTCTTTCTCTGTGTACCCGGAGCTAAACGGAACTTCCATGATCAGAGTTTATTTCCAAGAATTGTCCGTCGGTGAAATATAATACCAGGGGGCTGCTTCCCAGCTGACTGTAACATGGTCGTTTTCAAGTCCAATGTTAACAAATTCTTGTTGAACCGTCCTCTTAAGTAATTAAATTCTGTACAGATTCAATCATCGCTTGCAATACTCAAAGTGTTTTTCTCACCATCCACCTGACAAAAACCATTAACCTTTATCCTCGAGTGGTCTTTGGCCTCGATGAGCGATGACTCGTTATTAAAAAAAATCAACTTACGCCTGAACCACCACCGAAAATACTACTTCAAAATATAAACATGAAAGTTAGATTGACGGACCGTGCTTCTCATTAAAATGCGAGGATACATCTAAAAAAAATATGGCGGCTTAGAGAAGCAATAAATAAAAGGATGAAATCATAGCGTAAACTGAAGCAACACAAATCGTCTTTTTGCTGCCTTGGGCCTCCATAGAGAATCTAAACCAATCATCGAAATTGCTTGGACACGGAACAGAGACTTTTTCCACTGAGTGAATTTTTACCATTATCCGGAATCACAGCCAGATTTCCTTTCTGCTTAAGATAATTTACTAGTTTAAGGGAGTCAATTATTTACAGCGAAATGGGTTTTACTTAAAATCATGTTTTTGTTAAAAAAAGTTAACATGAAATAAGTTAGATTTAACAAGTCGACTCGTATACGATGAATAAAAAAATAGACACGTTTTTAAAAAATATACAATATTTACTCCCAAATAATTCGCCCATACGCCAAGGGCGATAACTCTAAATTCATAATATGTAACCAAGGGGGTAAGCCCCATTAACTTTCATTTTTACTTTTTGTTTAAATTTAAATAAAGGGAATGTCAAAATTTGAAAAAATGGCGTTCATTTGGGAGCTTTAAGAAGATTTGTATTCACGCGTTAGCAGTCATGAGCACTAAGGCCTAATTAAATGTGTCACACTTATAATAATTTAAATACAAAAACTGGGTACTTTTACAGAATTTAGAAATAAACAAAACACATTTTTGCCGAAGCAGATTTACGTAAACAGCCGAAAAACACCGAGGCGTTTATCCAATCAGAAGCCGAGACAAAAAATCCTGGCAGACGACAAATAAAAACGTCAAACGTAAATTGATTAAACCGAAAATTAATTCATGCCGCGAAAAAAAATGTGTTCACTGTTATTTTTATCCTAACCATAACCTTAAACTATGTACTAATAGACTGTTTGTCGACGACCGAGATCCTCGTCCTTTTTTTTTTAGAACTAAAAAAAAATGATTGGGAAAAAAGGGATAGTTGTTGTCGACGACCAAGAACTGTAGGGACGTGGTCCCTTGAATTTTTATTAAAAGTTTTATTAAACTGTGAGAAACAGAATTTTAATAAAAAACAAGGAAAAAATGAATGTCCAATTTAAATAACACAATATATATATATATATATATATATATATATATATATATATATATATATATATATATATATATATATATATATAAACACGCAATACAAGACATTAATTGTTCATTTGAAATGTTCAGTTCGAAGTTTATAAGTGCATGTATGCGTGCGACGGTTTAGACATTTATGTGATGCTTTGCGTTAAGGCGCGTACGTGTATAAATGTGTGTGTGTCGTCTTTTGTCAGTGTGCGTAAGTGTACAACTGGGTGTGTGTGGGCACGCGTGAGTTGAGAATTAATAGGGCGTGTGTGCATGCCGCTCCTTATCAGCAGGGTGCGTAAGCATGTGTGTGCGAGTTGAAAATGAATATAGTAGTTGCCCGAGCCCCAAAGGGGCGAGGGAGGTTGAAACGTTTTCCTCTGGTTCCATGTGCTGATTTTTGTTCAACTCTCTTGTCTTGACGAAAACCTCATCTTATATTACATTTTATCGGCTCCCAGTGCATGGTTTTATTTTAGCGCGTAAATAGTTTTACTCGCAGGTGTGGCGGACGTAGTAGTATGCATACCACGTGACAACCATTTTTTTTTTGATAAAATTGGCACTAGGAGCTGATTTTGAAAGGGAAATCTAATTTATTTTTTAGATGGAATTTGGGGGCGTGGCTTGTGTGTTTTCGCCCACGCTGTCGATCAGTAAACATGGTAGGATTGGGATAAATATCAATCCTATAGAGCCTTGTGTTTTTGTAAATGACTAAAAAGATTTATCGGAGAAAAAAAATTAGGAAAGTTATTTCATTGTTTACCTTCGTCCGAAATAAACTCTTCTTCAGTGAGTGTTTTTTATCCATTTTTTTTTCAATTTTGACTGTTTGACGACGGCTCCACAAAAGTCGGTTTTGTTTGGTTCAAATTCTGTAGACGCACCGAAAACTAAAGATTATTATTAACTCTTTATGAAAATCATATTTTTCAATGCATTTACTTTTAGCTTTATAGATTTAACGAACGGACATCACAGTAATAACATTCGGTGGAGAAATGTTACATGCGTAGGTTGTCGGTAACGACGAAGCAAATAGAAAACAGCTTTATGAAATCTATGTCTTTCTTTATTGGCTGTGTTTGCACATTTACGAAGTAAAGTTGTTCTTTATGTCTTCTTCAATGTCCTAGCATGATGTCTTCATTTTAAGACCATCTAAAGAGGGTGAGTAGGAAGTTAATATCAGAGGCCGGGCAGACTGGATATGCCTTCTCGCTGTTCGCCTCTAGGCATGTTCGGATGGATATCTTCACACGCTATTTTATAACCAAGACACATCCAAAACTAAATTGAACTTCTATGCTATATAGTCAACTGGGAAGCAGTCCCGTGGGATTGTGTTTAACAGACGGGTAGTTCTTGGAAAGAAACACTGTTCATGGAAGTTCTGTTTAGCTCCAGCCACACAGAGGAAGCACGGACTTTTTTACAGTGGTTGTAGAGAGACGAGTTCTGATTGTCAATGTTTTACGGGGGGGATAGATTAAAGCTTAGTCAATGAAAATAACGATAGAATAGAGAAAGACTTAGTCACACCTTGAGCAGGTGTTGTTCATATCAGTCGGAGATACGTCTTCACCAATCAGTCTGAGAGTTGCCCTGCAAAGGTATAGTAATGTTCAGTTATAAGAGGTCTACACTCCTAGGCTTTTCCTTCTCTCTGAGAAAGTTTTTAGTTTTTATATGTAGGGCTTCTAATATCTGTGGTTTTAGGTTGTTATTTTCATATTCTAATACAATTGTATTATCTGTGAAACGTCTCACAATGCACCTATCCGACACTAGCGCAATAGACAAGCATCTAAAAACTAAACATTCCTGGCCCAGCTATCAACTGCCAAAACTTCTCGTAGATAATCTCGACTAAAACAGTACAATTAAAAACAATTTATGTACTGATGAATCACCGCTTATCAATGCCCATAGGCCACTCGAGGATAAAAGTTAATGGGTTTGTCAGGGGGTCATTGAAACAACAACGTGTGGATTGGTAACAATGGTTGAGACTGGTCAGAATTAGATT
Source organism: Sepiola atlantica (assembly GCA_963556195.1). Classification (NCBI taxonomy): domain Eukaryota; kingdom Metazoa; phylum Mollusca; class Cephalopoda; order Sepiida; family Sepiolidae; genus Sepiola; species Sepiola atlantica. Next base: position 72,141,916 of record OY744542.1, on the reverse strand, counting down.
ATTTAAGAATTTGTTTACATTAGACTTGAAAACGACCATGTTGTAGTCAGCTGGAAAGCAGCTCCGTGGTATTGTGTTCCACAGATGGGAAGTTCTTAGAAAGAAACTCTGTCAATGGAAATCCCGCCTGACGCTACGAACACGAATGAAGAAAGAAATATTCGTTTCGGTTGTGATAGATGGACGAGTTCTTGCTGTCTTACAAGGAGGGGCCAAATAGTGCAGCACAATCGAGCTTATTCAAGTGAAACAATGATAGAGCAGAAAAAGACTAATAACATATTTTCGTGTAAATTGTGGAACTTTAAATCGTGTTTCGTTGAAGGCGACAGAAGAAACTCGTGTAGCTGCTGTTTCCGTCATGACTTTCCCTACGCCCGACAGGCACACAAGTGGACTCGCTTATTTAGCTTTCATGACATCATCTGTCGAGTTTGACATTTGCGGGCAGTAAAGTCACTTGAAAGAATCCAAATCACTGGGGCGATTTTTCAATTTTGTAACCTGAATAGGAATAATTTCAAAGCTTTGGTAATTTAAAGCCCGTTGTTTGGAGATCTAATAATGAAAGTTCCCAGGGACAATTGATCCAGTTTGGGGGCTGTATAAAAGTCGGAGATAACAACGGAAGACGTGATTGGCTAATGAGAGACGGCGGCGCCATTAACGACTCTCTAACAACGCTGTTATTTATAGAGATTCGTTCAAGTTGAATACAGTGATTGTTTAATGTTATAAACGCTTCCTCTCGTTTGGCATAGATGTGTTTATAACGTGGATTCTCGCTTAGCTAAGATATAGGCGATGGTCGTACCAAGACCCACGCCGACAAATTTATCACCGGAAGTTAAATAAATCTATCGAGTTTTTAAAAATTATTTCATTGTTCCTCTAAACTCATTATAAATGGCGAATGACAAAAATACCACCTGACGCACTCATTTCTTGGCACTGCCCTGATTTTGGTTGTGATGACCATCTTCAGTTCAGGAATAGTTTGGGGATTGTTTTCATAGGGGTTATCTTTGAGATGACGTCATAGAATATAAAAACATCAGAAGGTTAAGGTCACGTGAGTGCGAAGCCCATTCGGGAACACACCTCCCACTGATGAGGCGATCACCAAAGTATCCTCGCGACCATTGTACCAAGTCGTTTGAAGTGTGGGTAGTTGCCCAATCCTGTTGCGACCACTGTTTATAACTCACGACACCCATTCGTCTGCGCAAAACATCGTAACTTCCACTAGGTGGCGCTCAGTATTGGTCAACGCAGTGCTGCACATTAGAAGCAAATCATTGAATGGCAATAAAACAAATAATATTGGACACGCATGACTGAAACCTGGAAGAGACTGAAGTATATTTGTACTAAATGTGGTTTGATTTCAGATAGGATTGGTAATTTTATAAAGTACTAACCTTCAAATAGAACATGTCAAACGGTGAGCCCAATCGGCTTATTAGTTTACGAATTACTGTTATATTAGGGAAGCTGCCGTTGCAAGTTTTCAAAAGAATAATAAAAAATGATTTCGTGTGTTAATTAAACATTGCTTCCTCCTCCTCCTCCTCCTCCTCCTCATCATCATCATCATCATCATCATCATTATCATCGGTTTACCGTTCGTTTTACACACGGGCATGTGTTTGGCGGCTTTTAGAAATTGACTTCCAAATGGATCTATCTAACCTTGCTTTCTGATGGGAGAAATACTGTCCAAGCAAAACAATGGCGTTATTAGTGTGATTTAGACTCTGCTCGGTCAGAAACGACTGGCCTAGAGGTGGTCTGCTGACTATAAACAACGTCATACAGACACAAACGAGGATTAATGCTCTTTGGAGGAGTCGTATACGTGTTTAAGGAAGAAACTGCAATTTCAAACTGGAGCGTGACAAATCATACAAAAAATGTTATTTCAAACATAAGCGTGACATACTTGCGAAAATTATATTTCAAGTGTTAGTCTGGCAGACTGATAAACAAACATAGTATTTTATAGCAATGTTTAAACGCATCTTCTTCTAATATATGAAGTAAAGTCAGTCGATTTTCCATTGTTTTGACTTTTTCATTATTACGAAATCGCATGAAAGTTCATAAATTGTATTCCTAAAATTAGTCATTGCATGTTTTCTATTGTACGCGCCGGAATTAAATGCCAATGTTTACTATATAACTAATAATAATAATAATAGTAATAATAATTAATAATAATAGTAATAAAAATTAATGATAATAGTAATAATAATTAATAATAATAGTAATAAAAATTAATAATACTAGTAATAATAATTAATAATAATAGTAATAAAAATTAATAAAATAAATAATAGTAATAGTAATAATAATAGTAATAAT
>OY744542.1:72114552-72137052 GCA_963556195.1 Sepiola atlantica | reverse complement strand
ACACACACACACACGCAACTTTATATAATAGATTCCTCAACGAATAAGTCGAAATTTTCTTTCCAAATTAGTACATAATATCATTGAAAATAGCGGAAAAACCGACCCCTCACCATAACGAAATCTGGCCCAGTTGACCCCCAAAGAATGAATATTTTCTTTTAAACTCTAGATACTATTCATCTGGGGCAACGCCGATCAAGCGTATACCAACTTTGTGGTTGATTGTTTTGTAGTGTTTGACTTTTAGCTAGACAGACATGCAGACATGCCTACAGACATACATATAGACAGACAATTATCCTTTGTAAAATAGATGATATTTTTTTCAGTAATGCAATACAATTTCATATTCAAAACGGTTTGTGTGCACAAGTGTTTCTTTCATATAATACTTGTAGAACATAGCTGCGCAGGCGCAGAGGAAATAATGCTGGAAGCTTCCGGTGAGTGACGCACACAATCATGCATCGAACTGATCACAATATCTGATGCCTGCAGATCAACAACCATCAGATTTCCGTCAATCTAATTGATCCGAAAAATTATATTTCCCCCTTACGGTCTTCCATTCGAAATAAAATCAATCACCGAATGAGACAACATTGCAAAAGTGTTGATTTTGTGGGTGGATTCGACTAAATGCGATAAAGGGTTATTCATATTTGGCAGGGAGGTCATATGACTGCCTGGGAGAAAGACCCTTAAAATGTGGTTGAACCCTTTCAGGTAATCGCTATTGTTAAGAGATGTGTAGGGGGGGGGGGAGTGAAAATTGATTATTAAGATGAAAATAAAAAAGAGAGACAAAGGTAGAACGAAAGAGAAAGATTGGGCGAAAGAGAGAAAGAGAGAGGGGGAAGAAAGAGAGAAAGAGGGGGAAGTGAAAGAGCGAAAGAGAGATATAGAGTGAATGAGAGAGAGAGAGAGAGAGATAGGAAGAGGGGGAAAGCGAATGAGAGGACGAAAGAAAAGACAAAAAGAGAAAAAAAGAGGCAAAGGTAGAGCGAAATAGAGAAAGGGAGAAAGAGCTAAAGAGAAAGAGAGAGCAAACGAGAGAGAAAGACAGTCAGTGAAATGGAGGGGAAAGCGAAAGAGCGAATGAGAGAAAGAGAGGACGATAGAAAAGACAAAAAGAGAAAAGAGTGAGCGAAAACGCATGAGAAAGTAAACAGAACTAAAAACAAAAGAAAGAAAGAAAGAAAAAAAGGAGGAAGAAACACAGAAAAATGGACAGAAAGAAAAATTGACCGTAGATAATGGCGAGCCGAAAATTAAGAGCTCGCATGTCGTAGTTAAATATTGTATAGCGTATTTAAATCACGCAGTGAAATTACTTTTGGTAATATGAAACCACACACACAAACATATATATATATATATATATATATATATATATATATATATATATATATATATATATATATATATATATATACCCCCCCGCCCGCGTTATATGAGTAACTTCAGCTCAATTGAACATCCTTTAACGGTAGAGGCCACCACATCGCATGATATTGTCCGTTTGCGGTACACCGATAGCGTTTCAGTTTTGAATAGCCGGACGTTCATATTCAGCTATTATTTCGCGCTCAATTAGAAACTCTGCCGAAAGAATCGGTCGTCGCCCGCTGGCAATTATTGGCCAGCAAATGAAGGAGCCAAAGTTCAGGGAATGGGGTCTATATTTGGAAGCCGCGTTTCACTCTGTAAGCACCGTAGGTCATTTTTGACCGGAGAGTCTGTAGGGTGATACTGCAATTATATATATATATATATATATATATATATATATATATATATATATATATATATATATATGATAATTTTATTTACACAGACATGTACAAAATCTGCGACACTGGCATGTCGATGTTATCGATCAACAGTTACTATAAACTGAGATCTCATCAGGCAGAGTTAGAATCCGATCTTAACCTCAGATCATATTTGGAGAGAACTCCAAATATGAGCTGAGGTTAAGATCGGATTCTAACTCTGCCTGATGAGATCTCAGTTTATAGTAACCGTTGATCGATAACATCGACATGCCAGTGTCGCATATTTTGTACATGTCTGTGTAAATAAAATTATCATATATAAAGCTCTATTTTGATATTGAGCACTTTTTATAAACCCGGTTAAAATTCTCTGGATTACCACCCTGTAGATATTTTTTACCTGGATTATTACCATTATTATTAAATATATATATATATATATATATATATATATATATATATATATATATATATATATATATATATATATATATATATATATATAACAAACAGGGAATCACATAATCACCGGTGACATAATTTATTTCGACCCTACGGCTTTATTCAAGCATCCAAGCGAATAAGGTCGTAGGGTCGTAAGGCCGTAGGATCGAAATAAATTATTGCCCCGGTTATTATGTGATTCCGTGTTATTTTATTTTATTTTTTTTATTCTTGCTGTGTTTATTTCATGTAGTACTCATACCCAGATTTCATTTTGGAATTTATTTCACTCTAACACTATATATATATATCTAACACTATATATATATATATATATATATATATATATATATATATATATATATATATATATATATATTAAAAAAATAAATAAATAAAAATCATAAATAAACGATTAATAAATGAATAAATAGATTTAAAAAATTATAAAAAAATATATATACAGGGCCGGCGGGACAGTTATAAAAGTGTGTGTGGGGGGTGGGGTCTCCTAAAAAGTGGGGGGGGGGGGGCACATTGCGCCCAGAATGCCAAATATGGGAATAAATTCAATATCTTGACTAAAAATGATCGTCCGATAGTGGGTGAGATCTTGTTAGATGCGGAATGAAATTCTCTTGGTGATAGAAAAAGAAAAATTCAAAATATTTCAATTTTTTCGCGTCTGGGCTCGAATTACCTTATTTGGGCAAATTGGGGGAAAATCACTGTTTGGGGCAGTTGGGGCATATTTTTGTTTAAAATGATCGTCTGGTAGTGGTTGATGGCTCGTTAGAAGCGGAATGGAATACTCTTGGTGATAGATGAAGAAACATTAAAAAAAAATCAATTTTTTGGTGTCTGGGCCCAAACTACCATATTAGGGCATATTGGACCAAATTACCTTTTTTGATATAATTTTGACATGTAATGATCTTCTGATAGTGGTTGAGGTCTTGTTGGAAGCATATTAGCAAGTCGCTTCTGGTGATAAAAGAACAAACATAAATTTCAATTTTGGGGGGCCTGGGCCCAAATAACCATATTTAGTCATTTTGGGCCAAATACACCTTTTTGGAATTTATCTAGATATAAAATGATTTTCTGACACTGCTTGATGGCTCATTTGAAACATATCAGCAAGTTGCTTCTACTAAAAATGACAAAATTCAAGAATAAAATTGGTTTATCAAATATAGAGAATACATAAAGTTAAAAGTATTAACTGACAAGGTGCATATAAAAGTACAAAAGTAAAAAGTATAAAAGCTTAAATGTATTAAGTATAAAAGTATAAATGTATGTATTGGAATTGGAATAGCTCGTTGGAAGCGTATTAACAAGGCAGACTTGCATTGTTTCTTTGTTCTTCACTTCAAACTGCATTCATTGGACTTTGCTCAAAAGATACTGTATCGGTTGTTCTGTGGACTGAAGGACTGGAGGGAGGATGGAATGAATAACTTTGGATATTATGCGGATCCTCAACAATGCGAAAAAGGAATGTATCGATGCAATCCGAAAAATCACCGGTATGTTAATGGATGCACCATGTGCGAGTGGAGGAAATACAAATAATGGTCCGCTTTACAACAGATTTTTTAGCCCTCAAAATCGCTTTTACGGATGTTCTCTCATCCGTAACAGCGTCGATCGCGAAAACGTTCATGAGTAACACCAACATCATCCTGCCTATCACCCAGCCTGTCACAAACAAATGTGTGCATGTGGAAGCATTGAAAACCTTGGGCATCGAGATAATGCTTCATCTCAGAATTGCCTCCGTCGATGATTATTATAATCCCGAGCTACCATCAAATGTGTGCCTATTGTTCAAGTGGAATAACGGTAACTCGATAGCAAAATGGAGTGAGAGTCCAGTAGAGTCTTGAAACAAGCACGTTCGGTCTTTCCTAAGTGGTCCAGCTGCATTGTCTCGGCAACTGTCCATCAAGGACAATATTCATGATATACTTCGACGAATGTTAATAATATCTCACCCTGAAATCGCTTCACGACGCCCCCGACCTCACTGTAATATTTGTGATGAAACTGGACACACAGCAAGGTCAATCAGACATACCAAGTCGACTGCTTCAACTATGAAACAAGCTCAAATAGATTCATTGTATTATTGACAAGTTTACTTTTGTTTGTTCGTTCATTGAACATTTTCTGTAAAAATTTACTTAAATACCGCAAAATCAAAATTTTCCTTCAATAATAAAGAATTTTCGAGAAAATACTGTATTTGACTCCTTAATACCTTTTGATTGGTCTCTTTTTAATGATAATGTGTATAAAATCTATTTTGTAGTACACCAGGTCCTCACAGTGAGAAATTATGAGAACGTTTTCAAAAATTATGATTTTTCTGAAAAATTTGTGGAAAATTGACGGGAATTATGTGTTCTGAATAATTCACCCCTACCCGACTTCAAGTTAAATTTTTTTAAATTAAATGCAATCAAAGGCTTTTTCTTTCTACATATTTAGAAAAGGGATAAAAAAAATGCTTTCAGATAGATGGAAACAGAATTTTTCCATCTTGTTTCTGTTGATGACTGTAAAGTGTGGGGGGGGCAAGTCAAAAAATGGGTGGGGTTGAGCCCTCCCCCCTGCCCCCCCCCCGGTGCCGCCGTCCATGATATATATATATATATATATATATATATATATATATATATATATATATATATATATGTGTGTGTGTGTGTGTGTGTGCGTGTGTACATATCTAAATTAATAGATATATATAATCAATAATAAACCTATAAATAACGGCTCTTAGTAACGATAAGACACAGCCTCTTGAAGACGGTCGAGAGACCGATAGCGCTCGGGGAATGGCCCACGACACAACGCTAGGTGCCATACTCCATCAGTTAACACCTGAGAACCGCAGAATTGCTCGCGGCGTCGAGAGATTGACAGGAAAGATTGTGAAAAGAGAGATCTCCGTGGTCTGCAATGAAGCTTGCATAAACAATGAATTGCTGCCGAAGTATATATATATATATATATATATATATATATATATATATATATATATATATATATATATATATATATATATATATTATAATTATAATATAAAATGAAGTAATAAAACAAGGTGTCAATCAAATGTTATTAGAATTCGAAGTTCAAGCAAAGTATGACCGGGTTTGCTGACTCAATTCAATCTTATTTTTGTTCAATTCGGATTTAACGGACTCTCTAATTAACAAATGAACTTTGATTTGATTTGAGTTGCCCAGATCAAGACTTTGGAATTTTAAGTGAGTTTATTGAACTTTCTATATTATTTGATTTGATTTATTTATCGTTGTAATAATTAACATAAACATTGGATACTTTTCACTTCATCGATTGTTGACGCATTCCGCGACTGGGTAACTTTGTCAGCTCTTTCAATTTCTCGTATTTGGACTGGTACTCATCACCTGGATCAATCTTCAGTCAACCCTCTGCATGTCTTTCCTGATTATGTTTTTTCAAATTGTATGACTTGGATGGATTATATAGATTTAACAAAAAAGCATGTTTTGGGGTTGATATATTTGATGTTATATATTTTTATATATTTTTGTATATATTTTTATGTATTTTCAAAGTTTAATTTTATTATCTGTAGTGGTATAACTGCGGTAATGGTCCTCTGAAGAGAAGAATTGTCTTTGAAAACTCATGAGCTAAGGACTTTAAGATACTTTGCTTGAACTTTGAATTCCAATAAAATTTGATTTACACCTTATTTTATTATTTCATTTTATATTATAATATTAATGCTGTATCCAGTATATTGAGCTTCAGTTTTTATCCGGATGTTTCACTAATTATAAGATATTAGTTGACGCTTATATTTTTTGTTGGATACATATATATACGTATACATATACATATATATATACATATATACATAAGAAGATTTAATGAATCAGAACATTCCAATTGTTCAAAGAATTAGAACAACAAGTCTAGTAATATTATACATATATACATATATATATATATGTATATGTATATATATATGTACATATATATGTACATATATATATATATGTGTATATATATATGTGTATACATATATATATACATATATTTAGTGTGTGTGTCAGGTTATGTTGAAAAGAAATCAATAAAGTGCTCGATCGCAGAAAAGTGAGAGCTAAATACAAATAAGTTATTTAGAAAAATTATACGTTACATATTTCAGAGTCGTACCGTGGTTTCATCCAGATGGACTGACGTTTTACATTTTTAAAAAGACTATAGCCCATAGAAGAATCATCAGCGTCTCGAAATCAGAACAACAGAACAACAAAACGCCATTTCCCCCTGTTGTTTTGATTTCGGGACGCTGATGATTTCTCTATATCAAAAATAGCACATTTGAAAATACAAAGTAAAGATTTAAAAATACAAAGTAAAGGACATAATGATTTAAAAAAATACTTACCGGTGGATTTTTATGCCCTAACTCTACCCCTAACCCTAACCAATGGATCGGCCATTTGCATTTGTTAGGTATTTAATGCGCATGTGGCATAACACTAAGAGAATATTTGAAGTAGTTTGTAGAAATCAAATTATTCTAACTAATCTCATAATATACTTGTAAGTTAAATAAATAAATAAATAGTGTAATGTTTAATTTCAACAGATATAAGTGTTTATCTGCTAGCTTAAGTAGATCGAGTGATGTTGAAAATTATGGCTTTCATGTCATTATTGAATAATGTCTCCATAGTATAAAACTTCCGGGCCAGAATAAAAAATAAAAAAAAGCCAAGTACATTTTTGTTTTCGAAAGAGAACATGATAAAGAAATAATCAGTTAAAATTGGCTAGAATAAGAATTTGCCAGATACAATGCTATTTAGGTCTTAAATCGAGAATCAGACTGACTTTTCTCTATATATATTAGATATAAATCCGTCTTATACTTCCCTCGCCTCTGTAACGAGGGAAGGGATCGGGGCTGGAACAGAGAGTTATTTTCAACAAAATCGCTTAAGAAATGCAAACACGCCATTCCAGCATTTAAACATCAATCCATCACAACTGTCTGGTGAATAAAGTGATTAGCATAGGCAAGATATAGATAGATAGATAGATAGATATATAGATAGATAGATAGATAGATAGATAGATAGATAGATAGATAGATAGATAGATAGATAGATAGATGGAAAACACTGAGACAGATATATATGTAGAATTTGGTATATTCGGACTACTGTTCTCATCTTGGGTATTTTTATCACAACGTTTTGGCCGATGTAACCTCCGACCTTCTTCAGGTGAACCTTGTCGAACTCGGGAATCTTTCTGTCGAACTCGGGAATCTGGACGGAATATATATATATATATATATATATATATATATATATATATATATATATATATATGTGTGTGTGTGTGTGTGTGTGTGTGTGTATGCGTGTGTGTGTGTGTGTGGATAGATAGATAGATAGATGAAAATCGACCTTGAAACTTCTTGGTCTTTCTCTCTCACTAAATCTTTCTGTGAGTTCATACATTAGAACCATTGCTCTTTCTGTTTCTCGTAAAGTCGGTTCTATCTATCGCTCCAAACACTTTCTCACACCTGAGGCTATTCTCTATCTCTACAATTTTACTATCAGACCATGTATTGAGTACTGTTGCCATATTTGGCTGGTGAATCTCTGTTCCATTTCAGAGTTCTTGATAAGGTGCGGAAACGTTTCCGTAATTTGATTGACCACACCTTTTCTTCTTCTCTACACTCTCTCTCTCTCTCTCTCTCTCACAGACGTGATGTTGCTAGTCTCAGTCTTTTCTATAAATACTATTATGGCATGTGTTCTTCAGAATTATGTGATCCATCCCCCGCTTCTTTTGTTCCAGCTCGTTTGACTCGTTGGTCTAGTGGTCTCCATCAATTCGCTGTTTTGATACATCATTGTAATACAGCTTTCTATTCAAGTAGCTTCTTTCCAAGAACCGCAAGCTTGTGGAACTCTCTTCCTGCTGACTGTTTTCCTCCTACCTATAATTTTGGTCTTTTCAAGACTAAGGCCAATAGGCATCTCCTGTTTTTGTGATAATCATATTTGTTCGTGTTAACTCCTTACATCAACTGGCTTCATGCGTTGTCTGGAGCGATTTCCATAAAAGAAAGATACAATTGCTATGATGAGAGAACATTCTAATAATTCGTCTATGTGATTTAAGATGAGGTGGCATATCAAGAAATGGTTTGAGCCGATCGTAGTCAGGCGATATTTGTTTGTTTTTTTTTGCGGGGGAGGGGGTAGTGTACCTAAGTAAAAGTTATAGACAGGAATAAAACAATGATTTTATTATTATATAATTTATTTCGACCCTACGGCCTTATTCAAGCATCCAAGCGAGGTGATTACATTTTTGAAAGTGAAAAAAGAGAAACTCACACTCACCATTTCAATACACACATAGAGAGAGCGACAATATATTTAATACATATCTTGAGAGAGGGGGAAATGAACTATTTGAGACGTATATTGATGGGGAGAGAGGGTAATAACATATTTAATATATATATATATATATATATATATATAGAGAGAGAGAGAGAGAGAGAGAGAGAGAGAGAAAGAGGGGGGGGGGGGAATTGCACGATTTATAACGGAAGGCAATACAGTGAGGGAGAAAGAGAGCAATACATATATAGAGAGAGGGGCAATTGTATGATTTACTACGAAATGTGTATAGGGAGGGGGAAGGAAGTTGAGGTATCCTATATATATATATATATATATATATATATATATATATATATATATATATATAACTATTTCCACAATCAGACAACGCCGCAACCCACAACCTATGAAAGAAACAAACCGGAAGTCCTAGACTCGGTTGCGGCGTTGTCTGATTGTGGAAATAATTATATATATCATCTCACATTCAAGAAATCTAATATATATATATATATATATATATATATATATATATATATATATATATATATATATATATATATATATATTACTATTTCATGTATCCACATAAACATTTTTTATGGGGATATAATTTATGCATCAATTTTCAGTATTTACTTCAACAGTGCTCGACACGTAAGTAGAGCTAGGTAGTAAGTTCGAAACAACGTTGTCTGTAGGTAAATACACTTTAATATTTAATTTAATGGCCACAATGCGACACAACGGAGTGTGCAAATATCTTCACTGGACTATATGTAAAAAGTTAAATACCCAGTGTAGCAGCAAGTCCTGGGAGCATATACTAGAAAGAACAGTTGGAAATAAGTTATACACTATCCACTATGACCATGCAATCCCTACAGCTACATATCTAGAAAACGGAGCTGTTAAACCTGACATCGTGATATGAGACAAAAGGGAGAAAGTAGCAACCCTAGTTGAAGTCAGTGCCCCTAATGATGCCGGCTTAAACAGAGCTGAAAGGGAAAAGATTACGAAATACCAAGGTCTTATGTACGACATGAAAAGAAACTGGAATCTTAGGAAGATCTCCATCATCCCAGTAATTATAGGAGCAACAGGATAATGAAAAAGAATTTCTAAAAATAATTGTGAAGATAGAAACAATTGCACTTAGAATCTTAAAAAGATCTCTCGGCTACAGTGTCTTAAATAGCCGATGAATGTCTGGCATCCGGTAGGATGCGCCATCCCTAGCAAAAACAGAAAGATAAGAAAATTAACATGCAGTTTCTTTGGAGTATTTTAAAGGGTGTTAGGGTGCATGATATGGGCACAGCCTCTATTTGAAAATTCAAATATTTCAGATTTGCATTGAATTTGAGCCATAGTAATTCGACACTAATTAAGCAAGATTTCATTGAATTTCAATTTAAAAGACCACTTAAGCTTAAGCCTTGAATTCGAGACATTTTCTAGAATCTAAATGATGTAATGGATTTTGAACAAAATTAGAATAAGGATTCTAGACATGAGGTTTAGTATCATTATATCTTGATTTTAATAAATGGTTAAAAACTGTTCTGTCCGGGTGATTAAGTTTACCTATCTATAAAATTGAAGAATATATTTTCTTTATTGATACCTGTTTACGCTTGCAAAAAGGATTGATGTGCCGTAAAACAAACAACGGAAACAAAAACAAAGTGGCATCAAGTAACATTTTAGTTCCTGTGGAATGGACTTAATGGCGTTTGACAAAACCCATTTAATGGCAATTCAATCGTAAATTAAAATTAACCTTTTCTTTTATTTGAAAAAAATTAAAAAAAATTTTTTTTTTAAGTATATTTTATGCGTATAATTGACTTCATATTCGACAAACAAATAAAACTCGACTGCCAATCGTGAGATTCGGGGAACGTTCACGAAACATTTTTTTAAAAGAAAAAGAAAAAGTCTGTCACGCACGAGAATATTTCGTTATGTTAATCACCTTATTCTTCAAGCGGATGTGAATGGTGGGAGAACGAAAGCGCTTTGCAAAAGTGATTCTATTGAAAACAACTCTCTCTTATTCTCTCCCTCCCCCCCTCCCTTCCTCCCTCTCGTTCTCTCTCTGTATGTTCCTGTCTATTCATATATCCCATTCTGTTCTTTATATATATATATATATATATATATATATATATATATATATATATATATATATATATATATATATATATATATATATATATATAAGGAATAAAAGAAACAATGTTTCAGACAAAATGTAAAAATAAAAATGGAATAAAGGATAAGCTAATCAACAACTAGCAAAAATAAACTCAAAAACACATATTGAATAGTTCTACCAAAATATTTCGATTGTTAAAATACAATCATCATCAATCGGTAGCAGAACTTTAATTAAAAACAGAAAAGTTTTCAAATTTATACAAAGAACGCAATTTGGAAAAAAATAGTCAACAGTAGCAGAAACTCGCTATGAAGCGAGCTGACAACATAAGATATTGTTGTTTGGAAGACAGAGCTCCAATGAAAATTTCAATTATTAATTAAAAAAATGTGTTTAATTTTATTTTTAAGAATATTTCATGAGTCCTTCGGAAGCGAAATCGTATATTTTATAGCATCGTTCAATTTATAAACAAATCAGAGTTGCTATTGCTCAAGTGCTGCTGGGGCTGTGCGCCAAAGTATTCAGCTGAGGTTCTGAAAGATGAACGAAGTGCATTGAGCCCCATTGAGAGCATATGGCTTTTTGCTATACATTATGTTTTATGTTGCAAAACACTTAAGTTTATGCTTTGTTGGTGCAGATTACAGTTGCTATTTCATCCATGTAACAATTATAGCGAACGCTGTATCTATACATCTTAAAAATATATAAACTGTAGAAAACAAGTAGAGACTCGAAAAACAATTGAATGAAATAAATAAATAATGGTCAAACATAAATAAATAATGGTCAAACATACCATTTTACCAAATCGAGATTAAATAAATGATGAGCATTCGTTAAAAACATCGGTTCTCTTATAGCTGACATATCATGTTTCCGTGACTTCGCGTCGTCAACGTTCGGGCAGGTTACGGAAGCGCCCGAGAGTTGACGAGGCGAAAACTGCCAAACGCTAAATTGAAGACTGGCAGCCGATAAATTACGACGAAGAAAATCAAAATGAAATACATATATAAAAATAAAGAACGAACAACCCATAGCTAAACAACTGTTATTAATTAGATGTTTAGTTTTGTTCTTTTTTGTAAAAAAACAAAAACATTGTTAATCAAATGTTTTTAAATAAAATGTTTTTTTTTGTTTATGCGCCGGAAAGTTTCAAATGATAATTTTGTTTGATTTGTTAAGCAAATGTTATTGTTTTTTTTAATTTTGTTTTCAATGGGTTTTTTTTACATTTTTTTTGTCAATTTTTTCTTGTTAACATAAACACTGCAACAACTGTTTTTAAGCAATTTTTTTTGTTTTGTTTTAACGAAAACAAACTGTTTATAAGCAAATGTTTCTTGGTTAATAGTTTCGTCAACTCTCGGGCGTTTCCGAGATCTGCCCGAACGTTGACGACGCGAAATCACGGAAACATGGTGCGTCAGCTATAAGAATACCAAAAAATCACTTAATAGTTAATACTTTTTTTTAATACAAAACGAATATTTTTATATCAATGTTGAACTTAAGGAACAAATCCGAGCTGTCATTGCTTAAGTGCCGTTGAAGCAAGCGCCAAAGTTTGCCACTCAATCCTTTAAAAGAATAGCAGAATTGAGCTCCATAAGAAGACACAGAGCTTTAATAAATGTTTTAACAAGCCGCGCATGCGTGGTCCCCCTCTGTATGTGACTCGATGGCAATTTGGGGCATTTTTGACTCCTTTTTGACCCCCTGGGGGCGCGAACCAGAATTTTTCTGAGGTCAAGGATGCTCATTTTATATCCAGAACAATTGCCTCTACATTTTGGCCAAGTTTCAGAAAAATTGAATGGATGCATCAAACGTTATAGGAGAAAAGGTCATTTTTGCCATTTTAGGGGGCTTTTGACGCCCTGGGGGCGCGAACCAGATTTTTTCCAAAGTCAGCGATACTTATTTTCTATTTGGAACAATTGCCTCCACATTTTGGTCAAGTTTCAGAAAAATTGAATAGATGGATAAAAAGTTCTGAGGCAAAAAAATGTCATTTTTTTGCCATTTCGGGGCCTTTTGACCCCCTGGGGAGTTAACCAGATATTTTTCAAAAATCGGAGAATGTCACTTTCTAACCTGACCAAAGTTACAACTTCATGCAAAATTTCAGAGAAATTCAATGGATGGTTGCGGAGAAAAATCCGGACGGACGGACGGACGGACGGACGGACGGACGGACGGAAATGCTTCAAAACATAGGTCCCCCGATTTTATAAATAAGGGGACCAATAAATATCAAGTTTGATGTTGTAAAAAACATAAGTTTACCCTTTGTTAGTTTTAATGTTACAGTCGCATGTTTCTTCCATGTTCCAATTTTATGTTAAAATAAAATTATATAGTTAGTTATGGCGGACCCTGTATATAGAGATATCCGAATATAACTATAGAAGACAAGTACAGACTCGAATAATAATTGAATGGAATACAATTTACGTCAGATAAATCCAAAAATAAATAATGGTCGCAGATTTCAATTTACCAGATAGAGATTGTATAAATGGTTTGCATTTGTCTCCAGAAAATTCAATTAATAGTCGACACTTTAAAAAGACAAAACGCATAATTGGATTTATTTGCAATAAAACAATTGTATTGTTGTATGGAAGAATATGATCACTATCTGCCTGAAGCCTACCAACCTGACCAACCTGCATCTCCTCCCTGGCATTACCCCTTCAGATGTGAAACAGGAAGTTGCCAGCCGAGTAGAGATCACAAAGGCTATCAGTGATGAACGCCATCTCCTTCATCGGTATTTAATTGCTTCCCACCGCAGCAATATGTGACACAAGGCCAGAAGGTGGGGGGAGCACTCTGGCCTAACAAAAATAGTCTGGGCAGTCCCGTCGGCATTCCCCGGTCAGGGCGCTTCAGGCAATAAGCAATAAACTTACTCCGCCCAAAGAGGGGAGGCAAGGCCTGGGAGGGTGCCCCTCCTAGGACTACCCAGTTCTCAACCCCTCTGCCCGGCAGATAAAAGGCCACCGAAATAGCCCAGTTTCTGCCGAACCGTCTGTCGAGAACGAATCCTCGACAGGTGTACCCGAGTCCATCGCTTTCATGGGCGTGAACCAACGGTCCAACGTCAAGGAGAAGCTTACTCGCCCACGTCGAACCCCTAACAACATCTCAGGAGGAGACCAGACTACAGCTGTGGACCAGACGGCTAGAGAATGGCTCCCCTCCTAATGAAAGTTTCTATATTGCAGTGTCATATTTTCCATGTAACAAGTATGGCGAACCCTGTATCTACACATCTAAAAATATAACTATAAAAAAAAGAAAAATATATAGACTAGAAAAACAATTGACTGAGATACGATTTACATCAGATAAATAAAAAATAAATAATAAATGATGGTCGGAGATTTCAGTTTATCAAATGTAGATTTCTGCTAGACCGAGGAAAATAGTGATAAAAAGAAGAAAAAAGAGCGGAGCTTCTGTCACGCTGATTAGATCCATTAAGACGATTGCGGTTACCGCAATTAATAAAACAACAATTTTCTTCCATCAACAAAACACAACAGGGCATGGTTATGAGGAAGGGGAAACACACAGACATAGAGAACGAGGAGAATAGTATTAAAAACAAAGAGAGGAGGAGTTTTGCCACGCTTATTAGATTCATGCAGACGGTTGTAGTCACTGCAATAAATATATAGACTATTTTGTTACGTATAAGTGAACACAGAATATAATACAATACGGGTAAATAATTCAATAAGATAATAGACTACAATGTTCGCTCGGATTTGTATCAAAAGTTTTAAGATCGATACCAGACGTATAGAATTCCATTTTGCTTTTATCAATGTTCCGATTAATGCAAATATTTTTACTAATTAAAAAAATACAGAGTATTTATTTTCCTATCATTCGAAGAATATAGATTTGGCGGGTTTTTTTTTCTTCTTTCTCATCTTTAAGAAAATTGTAGACAGAAATCGATATGATTCACAGATCGATGATTTCTTAAAACAATTGAAAAATAATGATAAGTCAAAAAACATGTTTTTTTAATCAAAAATTTCAGACGATATTCGTAATAGAAAATGTGGAAGTGCGAAATGATTGCTTTCATGCATGTATCATTTGCAAACGATTCTCCTTGATGTGATCTCGGCCTTTGGGCTGGGATCTAAGTATAGTATCTGTTCTGTCCTCGGTCAGAGGAATTGAGGTTAATTTTGGCTGGGGACATTTTTTTTTTCTAATCAAGATTTCCTCTTTTAGTGGAGAACTGGATTTTTCCCACATTAAAAACCGACCTTGTGTCACACATTCAGTATGTGAATGTATTTTTTAATTCTTTTTGCACGCATTTTTTGTTTTGAAAAAAATGTGTTATCAGTAATGCTTTTCTTTTATGGAAGTCGCTCCAGACAAGGCATGAAGCCACTTGATGTAAGGAGCTAAAAAAAACTATTTCCAGGTAAAAAAAACTAACCAAGTGTTAGATGGATTTATTCCGACCCAGAAAACAGCAATTCTCCCTCCTTTGTCAGAAACATCGCTCATGGAATGTGAGGACTAAAGGACAAAATAAGGGATCTTGACCATTTAATCCATCGTTTCTAGTCCAACTAATGGCGTTGTTCATCGCCGACTGGTAGTCACATTAACCCTTATCCTTGATAAACTGAGCCTTATTAGTATAAAACGTCAAGTGTTGCTTGTTTATCGATGTGGCCCTTTTTCTGGGCGAAGTATTTTGAATATGTAGATTGGATAGACTTTATTTCTTATTAAGTTGATAATAAATATTTATACGTAATCCTCTACCGATACAAGAGCCATATACATCCTAAGATGGAATACTGCTGCCACATGTGCACAGGTGCCGGGCTCAATCGTTCTGTTCTCCGGCCTTCTTTCGGTATTTTCTGTCGAACTCGGAAACCGTCATGGAATTTCTAACTAAACCACTCCAGATCTAAAATGGAATACTTACGTTCAATCTGTTGTTAAGATCACTGGAGAAATAATTGGATCATTCTACTGCTCCAGAAAGTACATGCCTCCTGATGCAATTCTCTACTTGTATAAGAGTCAGATACGTCATAAGATAGAGTATTGTTTCCACATGTCGGCAAGTGCCGGGCTTAGAGCACTCTCTCCTGCCTTGATAGAGTACAGAATTGACTTTGAAATTCAGTGGGGTAATGGTAAGGGTTAGGTTCGAAATTTAGGGGGGAGGATATCTTCTCTTCTCGACAGCTCTACTCTGTCGTTTACTTATGGTATGTGCTTGACTGAACTCCAATCTCTGGTTCCATCATGTAGAACATTCACAGCCAAACTTCGTCTAGGGTCAACTAATATAAAGAATTTTCTTTTCTTCTGTGTACTTAGAATTCAACGGAACTGTCACGATCGAATGTTATTTCAAAGAACATCGTTAGAATACAAAAGTGCGGGACTAAAATGGAGTACTGCTGGCACATGTGGGCAGGTGCCGTGCTCAGAGCACTCTCTCCTGCCTTGACAGAGTAGAGAATAGACTTCGAAATCTGGTGGGAATGATTTCTTCGCTTCCCTCCAACCCATTTCTTACAAAAGAGACGTTGCTAGTCTTTCTCTACTCTATCGTTATTTTCATGGCATAGCGCTCGATCGAGCTCCAATCTCTGCTTCCTCCCTGTAAAACATTCCCAGCAAAAACTCGGGTGCTTCTTTAGAGACGTGGCCTAGACGAAATATGAAAAGGGGAGATAATTCAAACTTTTGGTAGGGTGGTGGAGGGAATCAAATCCATTAAAAATAAATTTAAAAAATAAACGAAATTAATTATTGAAATAAATAATTGAAATGTTACAATTATAAATAAAAAATAAAAGTCATTTACTGAAATATAATGAAATGAAAAAAAAAATTGAATAAAAATAGTATTCAGATGAAATAATTGAAATGTTAATTTTTTTTAAATTAGACCGACGGAAATATAAAAAGGGGGAGATAATTCAAGCATTTGGGGGAGGGGGATTTTTTTATTGAATTTAAAATGCAAAAACTAAAACTTCTCAGGATACGTTAAATTAAATAGATTTATTGAAATAAATTAAACATCAAATAAATAGATTTGATCCCCCACAAAAAAGTTTGAATTATCTCCCTCTTTTATATTTCGTCTCGGCCACGTCTCTAAAGTAGCACCAAAACTCGTCTAGCGTCAACCACTATAGAGAATTTTCCTTTCTTCCTGTGTGTACCGAAAACGAGACGGAACTCCCATAAACAGAGTTTCTTTCGAAGAATTTCCTATCTGTGGAATATAGTAGAGTTTGATTTTGCAATTCAGTGGCGGATTATTTCTTCACTTCCCTACATACCTTTTCTAACAGAAGACACGTTGCTAGTCTTTCTCTGCTCTATCGTTATTTCCATGGTAGGTGCTCGACTGAGCTCCAATCTCTGGTTCCTCCTCATAAAACATTCACAGCAAGAACTCGTCTTCTACCACAACTACAAAAAAAGTTATTTCTTCCCCTGTGTACCTAACACAAAGAGTAATTTCCCTGAACAGAATTTATTTCCAAAAACTTCCCATTTTCGGAACACATTGTCACAGACTGCTTCCCTTCAGACTACATCATGATCGTAAGTCAACAAATAATTGTTGAGTCTTCCTCTTAAATATTCAAATGTTATTCATTCCAACCATCGTTTCCAATCCTCTCATAGTATTGTTTATCACCCAACAGACAATCTCATCGACCCTTATCCTCGAGTGGCTTTTGGGTTTATTAAATGGTGACTTATTACTATTTAAAAACGGTTGATGTGCCGTCAAAGCAAACTTGTATTGATTTACTCCTCTCCAGGAGTTAGGCACAAGGCCAGTTTTTATCTTACTCCCACAAGTAAGATGTGACCCAAGGTTGGGTCGGGAAAATGGGGTTTAAAAATTGCCTGGGCAGCCCCGTCGGCATTCCCCGGTAGGGGCGCCTCAGGCAGTAAGCAATAAACTTACTCCTCCCCAAAGAGGGGAGGCGATGCCTGGGAGGGTGGACCTCCTAGAACTGCACAGGACAGACCCATAGACCGGCGTAAATCAAGCACCGAAGGCCAAGACAATACCAGTCTATGGGGTGCAGTATCCATCGGAAAAACAAACTTGTAGCTCATGCGTTATCGTTCAAACAAACTTCGTGAAAATTAGTTGAGTAGGCCTTATACCACTCAATATCACTAAAGGCAGGTGTGAACCTCTGACCCCCGCGAATGGAGTGACATCTCGAGGTATTTCAAACAGAGCCCAAGTGTCAGTCGCCGGATGACACATATCATGGTGTCATACTTTGAATCATAATCCTACAAACATTCTGAATCTGATGTTTTCTTTGGTAGAGCTTGAGTCTGACATAAGGCCTGACGACACTGTAACATTTTGAATTTATCGTACACAATGAATCCTTCCTAATAGATCTTGTGTTTCGGCATGAAATACGCCCCCAAATGGTGGATATGCCGTCAAACTAAAACAAACGCGACTCATGTTCCATCTTTCAACGAAAACTTTGTGAAAATTGGTTGAGTATTTTTTTGTGTTCATTTTCACAAAATACAAACACGAGTTGCAACAATGCCCACGCTCCGCCCATGGGAGGGAGTTAATTATAAAGTCACCGCGCAAAAATGTCTTCATGTACCCGTGTCTTTTACTTTTTTTTAATTTAAGAAATGAAAGAAAAGTTAATTAAACATGCTAACATTAAACCCACGCAAGTTTTTTTTTTTAAAATATTATTTCATGCGTCCTCGTATCACCATAAACGGCTTCGTGCGTCTTTCAGTTTGTCAGCCCGAAACGTTTTAGTTTAAATTAGTTTTTTTATCATTAAACACATAGATTGAATAGAGGCATCTGGATTGAGATGTCCAAACATGCCGACAAGAGAGTCTAGTCGTCGATCGGTCTGTCACGCTTTTATTATAGAAATCGCTACAGACAAGGCATGAAACCAATTGATGTAAGAAGCAAAAAAAATATCACTTCAAGGTCAAAAACCAACGATAAGTTTTATATTAGTAGATTCCGAACTAGAGAACAGCAATTTTCCCCCCTTTTCAGAAACATCGCTCATGGAATATGAGGACTAAAAGACAAAATAAGGGAAGCGAGTGTTACGACACTTGAGTTTAAAATAGCGTTTTAGTCGATCTTTGACACTTAAGTTTAGTTGCCATTTTCGTTTATGTGTAATTTTGATGTCCGTTGGTCTGTCACTTTTACCTTTCAAGTAGGATGTCGTTCTGTCACACGTATGTTTGAAATATCTTTTACGTTGTTTGTCAGACTTAAAATTCAAATAGCATTGTTATCGGTAAACGCGCAGATCCAATGGGCGTGTCTTACATTAGATGTTCATATTTTTTTGTTTTGCCGATTTTTTTTGATTTTTTTTTTGTTCGAATCAGAAAGATGAAAGTTAGTTTAAACTCCAGGAGAATGTTTGGACGACCCAAAGGAGTTTGAATTGAACAAAAAAAAACTCTTCAGCAGAAAAAAAAACAGTTTTCAGTAGTAGTTTTTTTAAATTTTTAATTCAAACGTGAAAAAAAGATGCGTTCAGGTAGAATAATGCAGCGTGTATTGTCCAAAAGCATGAGTGGATTGACCAGCAGGCACTGGAAGGGATCTAATGCTTGAATTCGGAGATTCTTTGCTCTTTTTTTTAATATTGTATCCCCGATGGCCATCCATACACACACATCAAATACAGAGGAAACGACGGGCGTTGTTTTTCTTTTCTTTATTCTTTCTTTCTTTTTTGTTTTTTTAAATTTGTTTTGCACGCGACACCAACCTTTTGATTCTTCTCTAAACAGCAGTGAATTGTCACGTGATATTATTCGCCGTACGGATTCCAGCACATCAAACGTCAGTCACGCAGAATCTCGCAAACGCATTTTGTTATGTTGGTTGCCATTTTGTTTAGATTCGTCGCGTTACTCCCTACGCCATTTTTTTTTGTATAAATGTGCGTGGCTTTTTTCTTTTTAGATTTCACGAATTTTTTTTCATTACGTATTTCAGTATTTGTCATTTTTCTTTTATTAAATTGGATTACACTCTCTCTCTCTCTCTCTCTCTCTCTCTCTCTCTCTCTCTCTCTCTCTCTCTCTCTCTCTCTCTCTTCATCTCTCGTTATTCCTCCTCCTTTCGATGTTTCTCTCTTTCTTTCTCTCACTTTTTACGAATTGGTGACTGTTTTCTTTATTTCGGTATTTCTTTCATTCAGTCTTCCACACTTTTTTTCCGAAGAAATAAAGAAACAAAAAAAAGAGGAAAAGATGGTCTATGTTAATGGAAACAATTTTGTTTCTGACACCGTATTCAATACAACAACGTATCTGCCACTGGAACTTAATCGCGTAGTTGATTTTTCTCTAAAAACACCGTTTTCAATACTGATCTTTATTGCTCAATGATCTTAGCCCTTTGAGTGCTAAAACGCCTTCTGTAAACTTCCATTAAGCTCGTATTTGATGGATACCAAAGCACGCTAGTCACACGTGATCGATACGTATCAATACTCTAGTTCCAGTGCGTACTTGTTCTTTCTCACACTGATGTTCTACACGCTTTTTAGCGCTCTTCTAAAAGTATTATATCTGTTTTTTCTTTCTTTTTTCCTACCAGTTTTTAGTATCAATGTCACTTTTTGTTTTCTGTTTTTGTCTTTTTCTTCTTTCCAACCAGATTTTCTTTATGTTAAGTCGTGAGCTAATTTTCCCGAATGTCTGTTTTTCTTATTTTTTTTGTATCATTTTGTCTTCCATTTCTTTTTTCGTTTCCGTTTTTATTTTATTTTTCCCCTTATTTTCTAGTTGTTTTTCCCTTTTTACAGTTATTCGGGTTTTTAAAAAAGTTTTTTTCTTTCTTTTATGCCAATTTTTCCTTCTTTTTGGTAGTGAGATAATCTTTAATTTTCTGTTTTTCTTTTCTTTTTTCTTTTCTTTCTTACCAGTTTTTTCTTCCTTTTTGTACTTTTCCGCTTTCTGTTTTTTTAATTCTATTTTCTTTCTTTTTATCATTTTTTCTGCTGATAATAGGAAATTTGTTGACAATGCACTGTTGTTAATGAAAATAAAATGAATGTCTCGATTTCATTAAATTTTAGTATTGAAGTAATTTTTTTTTTCTATTTTTCCTTTGTTTCTTTCCTCCTAGTGTTTCTTTCTTTTTAATAGTGAGACCATTTTTATTTTCTATTTACTTTTTTACATTTTTCTTTGTTCCGTTCTTTCCTTATTAATAACAGATCACTCAATAAGTCCCGGTCCTACCTAATAAAACCATAGCGTTTTGGCAAAATTCGATTTTATTTATCAACATAGGATCTTTCTAGGGTGATACACTGATTCCAAAGCTTTTCCAACAATTCAACGCCCTTTTTGTAGAACCATTTATTTCTCTAGAGCTTTCCTTTGACGTCTGCAAACAGCCAGTAGTCGCTGGGGTACGATCTGGAGAATAGGGTGGGTGCGGAGTAATTCAAAGCGCAATTTAGGAGAGTAGAAAATCAGATATCTCGTGTGGAGACATTGGGTTTACCTTTGGCAGCCTCGTAACTCTCGCTTCCCTTATTTTGTCCTTTAGTCCTCACATTCCATGTGCGATGTTTCGTACAAAGGGGGAAGAATTGATGTTTTCTGGGTCATAATCTATCCATCTCTAGCACTTATCTTTGGCTAGTTTTTGACATTGAAGTAGTATTTTTAGCTCCTTACATCAAGTGGCTTCATGACTTGTCTGGAGCGATTTCCATTAAAAAAATCATGTAGTTCTGCCATCGTTTCGATTGATTTTGACACGGTGCATTGTCTTTATGAAAGGGCATTTCTTTCTTTATTTGTGGCTGTTTGTTTTTGATATTTTTCATTCAAACGCGTTAATAATGCTATATGCTACATTTTCCAAGGTAATCGATAAACAAAATACCTTTCGAATTTCAAAATACGGAGGTCAAAACTGTGTCTTCTGATGTCCGCATCTTCAGTCACTTTTGACGACGTTCATCTGCTACTGCCCACTTAGCCGACTACCGATTTGACTCCGGGCTGAAGTGGTGGATCCCTTTTTAATCGATTATTTTATATTCATGCAAAAACACCTTTTTATTGCGTTGAAAAAGTTGCAAACAACGCTCTGAATCGTCGACGTTTTTTGACTGTGAGCAAATGCGGCACCCTCTTTTTATAGCTTCCTAATTGACAAATGGTCATGTAAAAATGGTGAATACACAGATATCTTCAACTTCTCGCGCATCTTTTATTTACGAATTGACAAAACGAGTTTATGGATTTTCTGTTTATGTTTTCCGAGAAAACTGCCGAATTTGGTCGACCTGAGCGTTTAGCATAATTTATGTCTGTACGATCGCGTTTAAAGTTCTGAACCATTGTTTCCGATGGAACAGAGTTCGAATAGCACTTTTCAAGCCATTGCTTTGCTTGAACAGTATTTTTTCTCATCAGAAAGCAATGCTTTATCAACACAAAAAATTCAGATTTTTCTATTGTTTTGAAAATTTGCAACAGTAGCTTCACTTAAATAACTAATCTGTAAACTAATAAATTGATTGGGCTCAAATTTTGACACGTGCCATTTCAAGGT
>OY744542.1:72102052-72107052 GCA_963556195.1 Sepiola atlantica | reverse complement strand
TTGATGGGGCGCAAAGATCGTACCTAGCATTTAACACATATTTTTATGTTCATCAAACGTTCAAAGTTCAATATGTACTAATCTGTTTTAGACATATGATTCAACTCAACCACATTTTCCCCAAATAAACAATCCATTTAAACAAGGTTCTGTATATTTCCAAGACTGTAAACTTTTTATCGGACAGCGCGCAATATCTCGTTCTTTTTTTTCTTCCGATATCTCCAAACCTTGCGCTTAAATAAACTCATTATCGTCTGCTTTCTTCCAGTTCCAATTGTCGTCTGCTTTTCTCCAATTTCGTTTTTCACTCCCTCCTCCCTTGCACACGGCCCTCGTCGCCCACCTCCACCCCTTCACTACTAAATCTATTCTTAAGCAAAGCCGACATTTTATTTACCTCCCCGGGAGGTTAGGCACAAGGCCAGTGTTATCTTACTCCCACAAGGTAAGATGTGACCCAAGGTCGGGTCGGGAAAGTGGGACTTTAAAAGCCAGCGCCCGAGAAGGTGAGCACTCTGGCCATTAAAAATTGCCTGAGCAGCCCCGTCGGCATTCCCCGGAAGGGGCGCCTCAGACAGTAAGCAATAAACTTACTCCTCCCCAAAGAGGGGAGGCAAAGCCTGGGAGGGTGGACCTCCTAGAACTGCACAGGACAGACCCATAGACCGGCGTAAATCAAGCCCCGAAGGCCAAGACGATACCAGTTTATGGCGCGTATCAATGATACGACATTAAGCAAAGCCGACATGCGGAAAAGAAAAAGAAAGATGGAACAAGACTGTCCCCCAACAACAAAACAATGCATATCCTCACCACCCCATCACTCCCTCGCCTGGCCGGTGACATTGTAAAGAGAAAGACAGAGAGAAAGAATAAATTTCCCGTGATACGCTGTAATTGCCTTACCTTCTCTCTCTCTCTCTCTCTCTCTCTCTCTCTCTCTCTCTCTCTCTCTCTCTCTCTCTCCGACTAGCGCCACGCTCACTCGCACCGCAGCGTCTTTGCGTAAGAGTTCATTTTTCTATAATTTTATTTCAAGCCCATTCTCTTAACATCCTTTCTTTTAATTTTTTAATTTTTTTTATGGAAATCGCTCCAGCGCAAAGACAGGAGATGCCTATTGGCCTTAGTCTTGAAAAGACCAACATCATAGGTAGGAGGAAAACAGTCAGCAGGAAGAGAGTTCCACAAGCCTGCGGTTCTTGGAAAGAAGCTACTGGAAAAGGAAGCTGTATTACAATGAGGTATCAAAACAGCGAATTGATGGAGGCCACTACACCAACGAGTCAAACGAGCTGGAACAAAAGAAACGGGGAATAGATCACATAATTCTGAAGAACACGTGCCATAATAGTATTTATAGAAAAGACTGAGACTAGCAACATCACGTCTGTGAGAGAGAGTGTAGAGAAGAAGAAAGGTTAGGACCAATAAAATTACAGACACGTTTCTGCACCTTATCAATAACCCTCAAATGGGACAGAGATTTACCAGCCCGAATATGCAACGTTCTGTTACTCCCGTCACACATGCTGAAGTTTGAAATATCATTTTTAGATTCGTCAACGCTTCCTGCAATGGGATCCACCCGTCTATCGGTTGGTCTGTCACGTTTTAGTCTGAAATAGCGTGTTCATCGCTAAACGCCCAGATTAAATGGACGCATCTTTCACTTTCTTCTCCGTCTTCTAATTTCTTTTCGTTCTCTGTTTATTTCTATGTTTGTATTCGTTCATATAAGAATGTTTTTTTTTTCTTTTTCTTCCTTGTTTCCTCTCTCCGGCAAACAAATTAACGTCTCATTGTCCAGATGTACTTAACAGAGAGTGGGAGCAGAGAAGTGATTGGCGATCGTAAAACTGGTAAAAAGCGCAAACAATGGTTCAATTAATGTCTACAGCGTAAGATTAATTGTCAAGTTGCCAAGACGACGTGGCTAACTACTTATCAATGTAAATACAATTCTTCATCAAGTTTCTCAAGATGCCGTCTACAATAACAAAATGTAATATAAGCAGTTTTAGTAGCATACTTCGCTTCATTATAACTGGCTATGCTTATTGTCGGCCGATCGGTTCCACTTAACCTTACCCTTTGATGTTGCATTTAAACAAGACTTTGACTCGGCTGCACTTATGTCTAGGAGCTAAAACGTGCCATATTGAACTACGCTGATATCAATAATTTGCTGAACAAAAGAGACGAACTAGTGTCAAAATGTAGACACATATATAAGCTCCTGTTGAATTCTAGAATATATACTTCCAATGTACACGCATAAGAATTTTGTGCGTACATAAAAGGAAGCAACGGCAGACCCGATATGTATGACATTAATGATAAATTATGTATATGTTTATTTAATGTGTGTATATGTGTAAGCTATAAGGCATTGAGTAGCAACAGCAGCTTTGTAAGCTATAAAACATTAACGAATATTGGTGTGTGTGCTTATTTAATGTGTATGTATATGTGTATGTCGCTCTTGTATATGTATATGTATAATGTGTACATATATTCACTAGTGTATGTATATGTGTATGTATATTCGTATTCAATGTGTATGTATAATAGGTATGTATATTCACTAGTGTATGTATATGTGTATGTATATTCTTATTTAAGGTGTATGTATATGGGTGTGTATATTCACTTGTGTATGTATATGTGTATATATATGTGTATGTATATTCACTTGTGTATGTATATGTGTATATATATTCTTATTTAACGTTGTTTTCGAGTTTGTTCATGTTTTGAATGCGGTTTTATTTTAGTCTCTCCATGCATTGACTATGTTATTTTGCGAGTCTGTCCATGCTTTGACTACATTGTTTTTTTGAGTCTTTCAATGTCTTATTCTCTGAGAATGTCAGGCCGAGGTGTTTGAACGTTGGAATCAGTTGAATCAGTGGTTGTAAAGGTTTCCTATAGTTGTTAAAAAATGAGCTTTGTCTTGGTAGCATTAAATTTGACCATCCATTTTGTGCCATATTCTAGTAGAGCTTTAAAGTCATTTTTCAAGGATTCGGCCCTTACCTTGCATGTGTGGGCATTCGTTTGGCCTTATGTCTGTTGTATTTACATTATTGTAGTTTATTATAAAAATTGCTACTATTGTTCCCGGATGCTCAATCTTTTTCTCTTGTCGTACATTCCGTGCTAGTGTGCCATGGATACAATCATTCTAATACTGTACCTATTTACTTGTTCCCCACGAGGGCAGAGTTAGACACAAGGTCGGGTTTTAATGTGGAGAAAATACAGATCCTCAAAAAGGGGCACTCTGGATTGGGACAAAAATTAAAAATTACCTCAATCTAGAATTTCTCCTTCACTGACCGAAGAAAGAAAAGATGGGTACTTTGTTAGATTAGGACTCACGCTAACTTTGACCATGACATGAAACCTAACCATAACCTCTAAAGCTTAAATCTAACTCTAACGCTAATCCTAACCCTGACCCTTACTCTAACCCTAACGACGGTGGTCAAAGTTAGCGTTGTTAAATAAGCACCAAAAGATGAAGTGTGGTATAAGAACAGATACTACATTTTGATCCTAGCCAGAAGGGGAATATTGTAGTTTTGTTTACTGAGAAATCTCACATATCACCGCGTGTCCCAATAACACTTTAGTTAAAAAGAGCTTTACTTCACAAAATTAAGACTTTTCTAAGCCCATAACTTCAGTTGTTTAATCTCTATTTTCATATGGTTTTGTACTTGCATGTATTAAAGCTTCCAGGTGTGTCTCATTCTTATGAATACTTCCTGGGGGATGTTATGTAGAAGAACCCCGCCAATATATATATATATATATATATATATATATATATATATATATATATATATATATATATATATATAGGTCACCAAAAAACAGACAAAACACGTGTTGAAGTAAAAAGATAACGTGGAAGTAATCCATCCATGTCATTGAGTATTTGCATAAAACATCGTTTCCTTCATATTCTTGTCTCAACATAAATCCACACTAATAATTATTCACCATTCCGAGATGCGCTCCATGTTGGCGTTTATTCTGAATTTTGTACACCCTAACTCTAACTCTGACCTAACCCGACGCATATCCAGACAGGACTCACAAAAGTAAGTCAAACGCGTGTGCCTGCACTGCGCATAGCTAGCGGGGGTATTTTTTTATTCATTATTCTATTAGTGCGTATGTTCTTCTAGAAAACACCCCATCCTGAGACGGATATACCAGCTACGTTATAAGGTGTGGTCCGCTAGCGCCAAATTATAGCGTACTTCCGATCTTGTCGCCTACGCATTTCGTAACCATCCTTTTTACTTTAGCTATGCTTCTCTCTTCGAACCACGTACGATCGTCATGTCTCGTGACGTCACACGTGCGGTAAAAGGTTGCTAAGCGACACATCTATGTTTTATTAATCAAATACTTTGCTTGCGGAGATTCTCGGAATTGCACTGAATGCTACTGAGAAGACGTCAATTGATTTATTAATGCGATAAAAAAAATCCCAACTATTGTTTAATTACCAGATTAATTATACGTGTTCGTAAATCAATTATCAAATATTCACTTTAGAAGTTAACGAAATTTGATTTTCTTTTCTTTATTAATAAAATAAAATACAATAAAATAAAATACAATAAAAGCAAATTAATTCCAAACGCCAAAGCAAAAAGGGTATTTTTTTTTTAAATATTGTCTGATTCATAAAATTCCTGGTATCGAGTCTTAGGTACTCTTATAGATGACGCACCATGTGTCCGTGACTTCGGGTCGTCAACTCGCGAGCTCTTCCGAGACCTACCCGAACGTTGACGACGTGAAGTCACGGCAATATGCTGCGTCATCTATAAGAGCCCGAGAGTTGACGAAACTATTAACCAATCAGGTTGCAGCAGGCATTAGACAATCAGGCTAACGCAAGCAGACGATAACTTTTGGGAGAAGTTAATCGCGCGTTCAATAACAAAAAAATGAATTTCTATCATCTCTGTCAA
>OY744542.1:72084552-72097052 GCA_963556195.1 Sepiola atlantica | reverse complement strand
ATTAATATAAAATTACTATGCTAGACACTTTAAAATGTTGTGACTAGTTTCGTAATTAACATTATTGATTATGGGATGTTTAGTTTTTATGCAGAAGGTTTCAAGAATTTTTAATCTTTTAATGTTGGTATCGTGGTGTATTATTTTAGTATTGTTAACTAGGATGTGTCTATATTGAGAAAGTGGGCAGTCATGTTTTTTAGGTGTTGGCAAATGGAGCTAGTGTCGGAGAGATGTAAGGTGTAGTTAACAATACTAAAATGATAATTCTGCAGAATATATACGGCAACACTTTTTTTTAACGACCATAATACGCATTTCTTAAGAACGATGTCAAACACATATTATGAAGTGATTTTTTCCCGAAATATTGCTGTCCGGACTCTAACATAAGGTGACACTTAAGTATTGACTTCGTGTTTATGAAGGGATCTTAAAATGAAAACAAACATTAATAAATACAATTCACTACTCGTAAAAAAAAGTGTTTTTCATTCCGAGCAGTAACGAGGGCGCATAGTTCATCCTATTCGTGAGGGGGACTTCGTTACAGATCTCGCCCGAGATAGATAGATAGATAGATAGATAGATAGATAGATAGATAGATAGATAGATAGATAGATAGATAGATAGATAGATAGAATGAAAAACATCACTCAATAAATCCCGGACCTTACTCATAGATGAGACCACTAATAAAAAAACAATGTGATTTTTATAAAGTACTGACCTTCAATCGGTAGGAGTCAAAGTTTGAGCCAATCCGATTGTGTTTACAGATTACAGTTATTTAAATTAAGTTACTGTAGCAAATTTTCACAAAAATGGAAATTTTTAATTTTGTTTGTTTCCCATAGGAAAAATAATGTTCAAGCGAATCAGTGGTTTGATAAGTGTAATTCGGGCTCTACTCAATCGGGAACAACGGTGAAGAATTGGTATCCTGACTTTAAACACGGTCATAGAAACACAAATAATGCTGAACGCCCAGGTCGCCCAAATTATGCAGTTGTGTCGAAAATGATTTTAAAAAAAAGTCCACAAACTCGTTTTGGTCGATTGTAAATTGAAATTGCGTGAGATAACAGAGTTTTAAATATCAGACGGCAGTGTAATCACCATTTGTGCACGAACATTTATCAATGAAAAGCTGTGTTCAAAGTGGGTGCCGCGTTTGCTCATTGGACATATATGGCCTGATAGTAGATTTGTAGAGATAGATAATAGCCTCAGGCGTGAGAAAGTGTTTCGAGTGATCGAGAGAACCAACTTTACGAGTAGTAGATCTAATGTATGAATTCCAAACAAAATTTGATGAGAGAGAAAGACTAAGAAGTTTCAGAATCGATTTCTCCTCAAGAGCAGAGTCCATCCATAAGAATCTCAGGAAGAAAAAGGGCACGCCTACGATTGAAAGACATGAGCTCAGTCTTAACAGGATTAAACGAAACAAGCTATTTCGTACCCTATCAAGACCAAGGGCCACTCAATGATAAGAGTTAATGAAACGTAAATTTTCAATCCTCTCATAGTATTCATCATCATTAAACTGTCAATCTACCTATCTCATTAAACCGTTATCCTCAAATGTTTTATAACCTTGATAAGTAGTGACACATCGTCTATAAATACAGATGTTGTCTATCAGTCACAATTTTTTTAAACGTAATAATTGGGACAAGAAACCAGACCAAGACTGACGAGACGTTTCTTTATCACTTTTTTTTCTTTTAAACTAGCAGACACCCTGGCGTTACCCGGGAATGCATAAAAAATCTCTGTGTACTCCTGCTGCCAACCCTCATTCTTATTCATTCTTATTTTTTAATTTTTATTATATATAAATAAAGATTTTGTCTGTCAGTCTCAATTTTTCCGTCAGTCACAGTTTTTTTATGTAATACATTGTGGAAATTGTCTTATTTCGAAATATCAGAGATCTTAACTACTTTTAGAAATGGAGAATATTGCATTAATAGAAAAATAATAAATTCTGAACAATAAAGCGAATGCTGTGACCGGAAATCGAAACCGAAACCTCAAGATCCTAAATCTGAGCTTTTTGGACTTTCTGATAAATAGAGTTTAAAACATTACTTTAACAAAATAATTACAGCTTCGGCGTGACGTCTTGTTAATAAAAATTTGATAATGACTTTTCTCATAAAAACTGTATTCCCATATTTACATAGAAATTACGTATTGTCTCCTTCAAAGAACTCCCACCCTCTCGATTCAATGCTTTTCTGCAACTCACAAAAGTTTTCGGCAAGGTTCTCCTCCTTGAGGTCCCTCAGCTGTGGCCTTGATTTCTTCTACCGTGACAAAATGAGTTCCTTTGAGCAGTCTTCACTCTGGGAAAGATCCAGAGCTCTTCCGCTATCTTCCGCACTGTCAATCTGCAATAATTGCGCACCGGCTGATTCAATCTGCCAATGTTCTCAGCCGTTTTTCTTGTGAAAGGGCGTGCTGACATAGGGTCATTCTCCGTCTCTTCGTACGTGGACGCATTTAAAATAAGATACGCCCACTGTATTTTGCCGATTAGCAAAAGAAAATGCTATTTTAAATTTAATCACGACAGATCCCCAAAAATTCTATTTCACAGACCAAAGAAAATGCTATTTTAAATTTAAGCACGACAGACCCCAAAATTCTATTTCACAGACCAAAGAAAATGCTATTTTAAATTTAAGCACGACAGACCCCAAAAATTCTATTTCACAGACCAAAGAAAATGCTATTTCAAATTTAAGCACGACAGACCCAAAAAATTCTATTTCACAGACCAAAGAAAATGCTATTTTAAACTTAAGTGTGACCAACCGAAGGAAATGCTATTTTAAACTTAAGTGTGACCAACCGAAGGAAATGCTATTTCAAACTTAAACGTAACAGACAAAAGAAAATATTATTTTAAACTTAAACATGACAGACTGAAGAAAATGCTATTTCAAACTTAAGCGTGACAGACTGAAGAAAATGCTTTTTCAAAGTTAAGCGTGACAGACTGAAAAAATGCTATTTCAAACTTAAGCGTGACAGACTGAAAAAAATGCTATTTCAAACTTAAGCATGACAGAGCAATGAAT
Source organism: Sepiola atlantica (assembly GCA_963556195.1). Lineage (NCBI taxonomy): Eukaryota > Metazoa > Mollusca > Cephalopoda > Sepiida > Sepiolidae > Sepiola > Sepiola atlantica. The sequence continues at coordinate 72,093,960 of OY744542.1, read as the reverse complement.
ATACTATTGCAAAATTATGTGTTACAGACCAAAGAAAATGCTATTCAGTTAGTTTTTATGTGCTCTCATAAGTACTGATTTTTATTCCCAATTTATTTTTTATGTGTTTATTTCGATTTGTCTTCGTGGTTTCGGCTATTTTAATGACCATCATCAAGGAATTATCCATATAATAATAAAAAATATCGTAATCTGACTTGGTTTTCTACATTTGATGTACTAGATAGGATGGTCGAATGAAAGTGGGTGAGATAGGGGAGAAAAAGGTGAGAAAGGGGATGCATTAAACACAAACTTCGATGAGTTTTTCTTTTTTACATCTTACGCACGTTTCATTGCAAAAATCGGATAAGTGTATTTTTCAGTTGAAGGCGGGATGCCCGACGTTGAACAAATACCACAAAAGTGGTATTACTGGTATATATAGATATATACTGATTGGTTGGATAATATACATTTTTATAATTAAATTTCCAAGCTAATGCATGGATCTATATGCAGACAAACGAACTTCTGTCGGTTGGTTTTTAGTCTTGGAAGCGTTTAATGGTGACTCTAACAAAGTCATCCGCTATTTTAAATGCTACAAACATGGCCAAGTACATCAACTAGGTTTGAAATAAAGCGATAATTTTGCTACAAATGTTTCGAACGTTTTCTTGTTTTAAAAATCATAAACTAGACAACCGAATTGAGTTTCTAATTAAAATTGACGTTTGGCCAAGATTTCGTCCAGCCCTCTTCATTTTGTTTTTTTGTTTTTTTAATTTATTCTTTTTTTTTTCATTTTTTACTTTATTTATTTATTTTTTAAATTATTTTATTTAATTATTTTATTTAATTATTTTATTTAAATACATTTTTCGATTATTGTTGATTTTAACAATTCATTATTCATGCTTGAATATTTTAATCAAGATAAATGTATCGATTTTTTCTCCATTTGGCTATTTCGTCCCCCCCTCCCCCACCTGCCTCTATATCTCTCCCTTTCTTTCTATCTCTCTCTATATCTCTCTCTATCTCCCTTTCTTTCTCTCTTTCTCTCTCTCTCTCTTTCTCTCTCTCTCTCTCCCTCATTCTCTTTCTTTCTGTATATCGCTCTAACCCCCACCTGTCAATCGATCCTTCTCTCTCTCTCTCTCTCTCTCTCTCCCTCCCTCTCTCTCTCCCCCTCTCTCTCTCTCTCTATTTCTCTCTCTGGTCTTTTACGCTATCCCCTCACTTTCTCTCTCACACCGAGTCTTTTCGGCTATCCTCTCTCTCTCTTTCTCTCTCTCTCTCTCTATCTATCTATCTATCTCTCTCTGGGTCTCTTCCACTATCCCCCCCTCTCTCTCTCTCTCTCTCTCTCTCTCTCTCTCTATTTCACTCTCTTTCTCTTGCATGCCTATTTCTTTCCTTTCTTTTCCTTCTTTTTCTTCTTCTTTTATATTCAACTATTCTTTGTCTTTCTTCTTCTTCCTTTTCTTATTTTGGCCGTTTTCCTTCTTCTTGCATGCCTATTTTTCCCCCTTCTTTTTCTTCTTCTTCTTCTTCTTTTTCCTCTTCTATCTCTTTTAACCGTTCTCCCTCCTCTTCACACCAATTTCTTTTTCTTCCTCCACCTTTCTATTTTCTCTCTACTCTCCACCTTCTTATCCTCTTTATCCATTTCTCATTCCTCGCAACCCTGTCCATCTCATTTCACTTCCGTCCGCCATCTTCCGTCTCAGTCTGACGGCGGAAGTAATAAATCTTCGTTTCTTTTTCTGATTTACGGCTCGTTCAAACATTAAAGATGGAAACCCGGCAATCCTTTTTACGCGCATCCGTACACATCCATTGCACTTGAACGATTATAATCTCCATTAAAATTTCTCTGCGTTGTCAAAATTATGAATGAAGGGAAACATGAGAGAATTTACGCTCAGCTCTACTTTTATAAAGTTAGGTATGCGTATATGTTTATACATTTCTACGTACAGGATTGACTCATAAACTAATTAACCGATCATTATGAATTTTGGAACACAGCTGCTAGGCATCAAAGGGTCCAAATGTAAGCTATATTTAGTTTTTGTTGTATGCAAAGGTGATAAAAAGAGTGTCGAAGTCCTTCGTGAAACTGCAAAGATCTCCGATTTTTGTGAAATTGTTATTAGTATTAATAAATATTTCCAAAATTTCAGATTTTTTTTAGTATTTTAAAGAGGTTTTAGGAGGCACAAAATGGACAAAACCTCCCATTAGAAAATTGAAATATATCACATTTGTATTCAATTTGATCTATAATCATTAGACATCAAATTAAGCAAGATTCACTGAATTTCAGTTACTTATTAAGAATCCTTAAGGTTAAGCCTTAAATTTTAGACGTTTTCTAGAATCAACAGCATGTAATGGATTTTGATCAAACTTGCAATAAGTATTCTAGACATAAGGTTTAGTATCATTATATCTTGATTTAAATATCTAGAAGGAGACATAAAAGTGGTGCAAAACTGTTCTGTTCGGGGAATTAATTATACCTGTTCTGGGACGGATATTCTTTTAGTTAAATCCATCAAACAAACGGTTACTCTTTCCATAATACAGCGGTTGATCCCAACTATCTAGATTTACGTAGTAATAAGGCACGCTGGTGCGAACAACGTAATTCCCCCTCCCCGGGGAATGTAAATTGAATAATGGTGTTTTGAATCAGGATTACACCCACAGTGTTAAGGATACCATTGCTGATCGATAGCGCCCTAGAGAAATTCTAAACGAGCCAAAAATCTAGTGGCCCAACAGTAAAACACGCGTAATAGAATACTATTTTCCGTGTTTACGTGACATCAATCGGCGATTGTTTTAACACGTAATGTACTTATTTACTTGCATCCCACGAGGGTAGAGTTAGACACAAGGTCGATTTTTTTATGTGGGGAAAAATCCAGATCCCCCCCCCCCCAACAGGAGCACGTCTATAACAAAAAAGATTAAATGTAGTATCTGAACAGATACTGCACTTTGCTCCTAATAACATAATGATATCAGCGGCCAAAAATCAATGTGTTCTGATAAGACATTATGAAACTTCAAAAATGAAGATACATGTTTTTAATACCTTGTCCGGTGGCAAAAGCTGCTGTTTGTGCCATTGGTGGTAATTTTGTCTTAGTCACCATCCCTGTTTATCAGTTGATGAGGACAGGGTATCTCACATGCTATCAAGCAGTGATGTTGCAGATTGAATACTAAGTCTCTCTGAAACGTAGAATTTTAAACATGCGCAAGGTGACATGGTTAGTGGTGCACATAGTTGGAATGCATGCTGCGAACGACAGTGGGAGAAATATTTAGTTTAGAGAAGAGAGATTACCCAAGAAATGGACTAACCGTTGAAATACTAATGTTTTCTTGTATACGTGTTCCATGCTGTGGTTATGACCCACTTGATATTTTCCAAAAGTAATGTTCATATCAGATGATGGACCTCATAGTCAGTTTTTTTATATCCATAGATTAAAAACTTATAATCTCGAGTGGTTCCGTGGTGTGACTCAAGTAATATCTATATATATCCCAGCAGAAGGGGCAGAAGGGGTAGTTGGGGTTCTGTGTTTCTCATGAACATATGACTTGTTTGTGTTCAATTGGACTTGTGTTTTGATTTGGTCAGGCTTGCGTAAGTGGTGATTCCAATCTGAACAGTCTAGACCGAATCATGTATCAAAATGGTGGTTTTATTCGTGTGAGAAAAATATCCATTTAACAAACAGAGAAATATATCTAACCAAGAGAGAGGGAGGGGCAGGCACAGAGCTATCACAATAACTTCATGACTCGCCCTCCCCCACCCGCATCGGGGCTTTAGGCGAGCTATCACTACACACGTCTGATAGATTTTAAGAAGAGATCATGCTATCTTTTGACGAAACTGATGTCCCTTCTTGACCTCCGTTATCCACCGAGGTCATTCTTTGATTAAATACATGCCAATCATTTAGCGGATTCGTCGGGCCGTGTGTATAATATCAATATACACACTCATTGTCAGGACCCACGTGTGTCGTCTCTTCCTTTGGTCGAATACAGACGCACAAGTCATATTAAAAATAGAGGCTTAATTCGTATGAAAAAAATGTTACAGGTAGCCAAGAGAAGGAAATATTTATATTTAACCGAGAGAGAGGTTGACAGACAAACAGATATATATATATATATATATATATATATATATATATATATATATATATATATATATATATATATATATATATGAGAGAGAGAGAGAGCGACGTTGGATTTGGGTTGAAAAATACTTGTAATCCAGGGTTTCGAATCCTGTGACCGGTAGTGAATAGTCATACTTCTATGCTGATGAGTCTCGATTGAAAAGAGACGAAACGTATACGTCCATAGATATAAACAATAACAAATATTTATATTTGAAGCTGCTCATAAAAAAGTAGAGCACTGTAAATGGTAGTACTAACACAGCATGACGTCACTTGCTTTATATGCATCATTACTTCCCTTATAGAAGTAGAATGCCTGTACGTCTCGCCGCTTTAAATGTGTTTAAATTATCATTGTTTATAAGCTATTCAGAATTGGCCGATCGGTTGAAAAAATACTTGTAATCCAGGGTTTCGAATCGTGTGACCGGTAGTGAATAGTCATACTTCTATACTGATGAGTCTCGATTGAAAAGAGACGAAACGTATACGTCCATAGATATAAACAATAACAAATATTTATATTTGAAGCTGCTCGTAAAAAAGTAGAGCACTGTAAATGGTAGTACTAACACAGCATGACGTCACTTGCTTTATATGCATCATTCCTTCCCTTATAGAAGTAGAATGCCTGTACGTCTCGCCGCTTTAAATGTGTTTAAATTATCATTGTTTATAAGCTATTCAGAATTGGCCGATCGGTTGAAAAAATACTTGTAATCCAGGGTTTCGAATCGTGTGACCGGTAGTGAATAGTCATATTTCTATACTGATGAGTCTCGATTGAAAAGAGACGAAACGTATACGTCCATAGATATAAACAATAACAAATATTTATATATATATATACATATATATATATATATATATATATATATATATGTAAAGGAGTAAAGCTACCAACATTTGTAGAATGTTTTTTTTTCAACATTTATTTATTATTTTGTTGTTTTACCATTTTATAATTTTATATAACGCGTTTCAAGCGGTGGTCCGCTTTCATCAGATATGAAAATCCATTTGAAGAAATGTCTTTCGATTTGAGTAAATGTTGTTTCATAACAAATTCCTCAAATGAAACAACATTTACTCAAATCGAAAGACATTTCTTCAAATGGATTTTCATATCTGATGAAAGCGGACCACCGCTTGAAACGCGTTATATAAAATTATAAAATGGTAAAACAACAAAATAATAAATAAATGTTGAAAAAAAACATTCTACAAATGTTGGTAGCCTTACTCCTTTACATATATACTTTTCTCTCGTTGGAACTGCACTAATACTGCACTACCCTCTTTTCTATATATATATATATATATATATATATATATATATATATATATAGTAGGATCAAAATAAACCAAAGTGAAAAACTTTTAGTAGATGGAACCTATTGTGAAAAGGTTCTCCTCTGATGATAAGATTTCGATCTTTGAAAAGCCTTGGCTTAAGGAAAGAAAAATAAACACTAGTTTATTACTGACAACCTTGCATTGAACAATTGAAATTTGAAATAAATTTGGACAATCGTCGCATATTTATCATTTTTTTTAATTCTATCTCTCTCTCTCTCTCTCTCTCTCTATATATATATATATATATATATATATATATATATATATAATGATAGATAGATAGATAGATAGATAGATAGATAGGCACAGAGCTACTAGATTAATTTCATGATTGGCTCCAGACTCACTTGCATCGGTGTTTTCTGAGGCGAATACTTACTTCACACGTCCGGTTGCTGTCAAGTCTAGCTGGAAAGAGATCACCTTCTTGCGGAACTGACTTTATTTCTCGACTTCCGCCATCCACCAAGGTCATATTCTCTAATTATAATGTAATTTAGTGACAATTTTATTTTATGTTGCTATGTGTATCTATCGCCAGGCGACATCATGTCATGCCTCAGCAGCAGCTAACTTGCAGTATTAGTTTATTTGTAAACAAGACGAGAACGGTTTTTTTAAGTGACAATAATTATAAAAAATTGTAGGTAATTTGGGAAGCAATTAAAATAGTAAGCCGATATTTTTGACGACATGGGCACACTAGAAATATTAGAAAGTTAATAATGGCGGCTATAATTTTGTTTTGTTTTTTTCGCCACGAAGCACAAAACGAACGCAACAAGGAAAATACATTATGCTCGGAAAAAAATGGGAAGAAAGTTCGTTTTTCGTTCAACTGTTTTTCCGTTTATTTTATTTAGCCGCTATTATTTTTCCCGCGTTTTTTTTTTGCGCGTCATTTTTATGGCGCCATTTTTTTTTCATGTGTTTATTCTTAATTGATTCTTTGTTTATATCGACTGTTTTCTGTTCTTCGAGGGAAGTTAAAAGAAACAGTGATTTCTCCGCGCATCAAGTACAACAGACAACAACACGAAAAAAGAGTTTAAAAAATCTGGGACTAATGGCGTTAAAGTAGGAACTGAACGAAAGTTTAGAAAAACAGAAACAGAATATGATCGCAACTGAAATATCGATGAATAAATGTGACAGCTTTAAAATAGGGGTTCATCATATTAAGATAAATAGAATAGAAGTACCTTGGTAAGAAAAAGAACCGGTATTTTACATTTGTGGATCAGCAGAAAGCTATTGACAGAGTTGTCCGATTGGCTTTGTATAAATTAAGGGCAAAAGAGTGTTTGGCGAAGGTTGTTCAAACTATGTACAGAAATGCTCAAAGTCGTGTTACAGTTAACAGCACATTTAGTGACAGCTTTGATGTTAAAGTAGGAGTTCATCAATGCTATATTAAGACAAATGGAAGAGAAGTACCTTGGTAAGAAGAAGAACCTGTATTTTACATTTGTGGATTTGGAAAAAGCTATTGATAGAGTACCAGGAGAGGTTGTCCGATTGGCTTTGTATAAACTAGGGACAAACGAGTGGTTGGCGAAGGTTGTTCAAGCAATGTACAGAAATGCTCAAAGTCGTGTTAGAGTTAACAGATCATTTAGTGACAGCTTTGATGTTAAAGTAGGAGTACATCAGGGTTCTGTACTAAGTCCGCTGCTTTTCATGTGCGTCGTAGAAGCACTGTGCAGGTATTTTCGCAAAAGTGGTCCAGAAGCGATGCTGTATTTTAATGATTTCGCACTTGCATGTGAAACAATGGTAGACTTACTTGTTATGGTAAAGACTTGGAGGAATGCGATGGAAAGTAATGGTCTGAGAGTGAATGTCACCAAAACTAAAATGATGATCAGTGGTTGTCGTGTTGGAAAGCTCTTCTGCTCAGTTTGGTTCAATGTTCAGTAACGGCGATTCTAAGAATACAGTTACAAATTATTTACGACTTCTACACGGTCATGGAGTTCGGAACGAGAGCAAGTAAACCCCTGTTAATTAAATAAAGGGCTCCGTTCGAAATCCCATACAGCTTCGCGAGTTCGACGAGACGCACTTCAAGACGGTCGGAGATCATATCGGTCGAAATTTTCTGAAAATTACATCCAACTTGGCCTTTTGGCTAAGATCAAAGTGTAGTATCTGTTCCGATGGATACTGCACCCCATACTGGTGTTGTCTTGGCCTTCGGGTCTTCATTTACACCGGTCAATGGGTCTGTCCTGTGCAGTTCTGGGAGGTCCACCTTCCCAGGCTTTGCCTCCCCTCTTTGGGGAGGAGTAAGTTTATTGCCTGAGGCACCCCTACAGGGGAATGCCGACGGGGCTGCCCTGGCAATTTTTAAACCCCACTTTCCCGACCCGACCTTGGGTCACATCTTACTTGTGGGAGTAAGAAAAAAACTAGCCTTGTGCCTAACTCCTGGAGATGAGTAAATCAATACTCTTCCAGTATATCATGTTAGATAAAACAAACCGCTAATCCCTTGTTCGCCCATTATTTTACTTTAACTCAATATAAGAACATATCTATGGGCATAAACTACGAAGAAAGGTCACACATATTTATAACTGCATGTATAACTCAACCCAGATTGAAATTTCTTTATAATATTTCTAAACTTTTTTAGGCTCTGGCCCAAAGTCACCCCATATTACGGACTTGTAAGCATTGGGTACGCAAGAAGTGCAGTGGAGTTACTGGTAGGTTGTGAGAGGATAACCAATTTATATGCAAGAATTGTAAGGCAATGAAGATGGATGAGAACTCAGATGTGGAGAAAGTATAACTGGATGGCGAAGCTATTTTAGTTCTTGAGGAGTTTTGTTACCTTGGTGAAATCATTGGAGTACAGGGTGGAACAGGTGCTAGGAAAACACGAGAGGAAGTGATGAAATTGGACTTGAGAGAAAGAGGAAGAAATAAAGGCCTGGGCATAAATAGGTTAATTTGGAAATCAATTTCTAAAAGCCGTCCAACGCATGCCAGCATGTAAAATGGACGCTAAACCGATGATGATGATGATGATGATGATGATGATGATGATGATGATGATGAGGAGGAGGAGGAGGAGGAGGAGGAGGAGGAGGAGGAGGAGGAGGAGGTGGAGGAGGAGGAGAAAGGTGCAAGAACACCATTCCAAAAGAAGACTTCCAAATGTGTTTCCGGCAGTGGATGGATCGGTGGGCTAAGTGCGACAAGCACAAAGGGGCCTATTTTGAAGGGGATTAAGGTCCCAACCCCGTTACGTATTTGAAATATTTTTGCTGGCCTAATGTCGGATACGTTTTAGACACGCCTCGTATATATGAATGTAAATGTGTATGTAAGTATATATTCATGTGTGCGTTTGGTGAGTATTTCTGTATTTGATGAAGAGTGCACAATTTCCGCATGTTGCAGCATATTGATTGCTATAATGGTTATTGGTTATCATATCGATTTATATTTGGTGTTATATTACTTTTGTTATATTATATTATTTTGTTATATTATTTGTTGTTATATTACTGTTGTCTTTTTGAATTTTTGGTATTTTGCATGTTTTATTTTATTTTTATTTGCTTAATGAATCATAGTTTTATTCCATTTGCTGCGGACATTAATATTTACTGCATTATAAGAATATAACAATATTACCATTCCGCACGTGTTTTAGAGATCTGAAACACCTACAATTTGATAAAGAGGTCTTTCCTCGAAATATATTATGGAACACGGTCACACACATTACATAACCGTGTTGAAGTCTTGCCTAATCAAGTAAGATTTTCTATAAAACAATACATATTAAAAAAATTACATAAAAAAATAACTTGTTTTTGTCTTACTTCTT
>OY744542.1:72077052-72079552 GCA_963556195.1 Sepiola atlantica | reverse complement strand
CAGTGAGTGTATGTGTACGGATTTATTCTTACGTGTGTTAAGCCCCGATCCTTCCCTTATTTATCTTCTTTCCCTTTATTTCATTTTCTTTGATAAATGTTTAGCCTCCCACCTCCATTTATACTTCTCTTTTCAATCTGGTTTCTTTTATACATCTGTTTTGCCTCGGGTTTCTTTTATACCACACTTTTGCCTCGGGTTTCTGTTATACCTTTCTTATGTATAACTTTTGTTTTCTATCATTTTCCCTTATTTCTTTTTCTTGCTACCTTTCATTCTAGATTTTTTCACCTTTTTTTTACTTTATTCTTTCTACCTCTCTTAACCCCCCCCCCCTTAAACGCACACCCCTTTTCTTCTTACCTCTCTTTTCTTCCTTTTCCTGTATAACTTTTGCCTCGCTCTTCCTTTATACCTCCCTTTTGCATCCATGTTCCTTTTATACTCCGCTTTTTCCTCTCCATTCTTTTATAGCCCTCCTTTGCCTCCCTGTTTGTTTTATACATCTCTTTGGTCTCCCTGTTTCTTTTATACCTCTCTTTGTCTCCCTGTTTCTTTTATACCTCCCTTTTGCCTCCATGTTCCTTTTATACCCTGCTTTTCGCTCCCTGTTCTTTTATATCCTTCCTTTGCCTCCCTGTTTCTTTCATAACTCTCTTTTGTCCCCTGTTTCTTTTATACCTCTCGTTTATCTCCCTGTTCCTTTATACATCTCTTTTGTCCCCCTGTTTTTTTTTATACCTCTCTTTTGTCTCCCTGTTTCTTCTATACCTCTCGTTTGTCTCCTTGTTCTTTTATACCTCTTTTTGTTTCCCTGTTCTTTTATACCTCTCTTTTGTCTCCCTGTTTCTTTTATACCTCTCTTTTGTCTCCATGTTTCTTTTATACCTCTCTTTGTCTCCCTTGATCTTTTATACCTCTCATTTGTCTCCCTGTTCCATTATACCTCTCTTTTGTCTCCCTGTTCCTTTATACCTCTTTTTTGTCTCCCTATTTCTTTTATACCTCTCTTTTGTCTCCATGTTTCTTTTATACCTCTCTTTGTGTCCCTGTTTCTTTCATACCTCTCATTTGTCTCCCTGTTCCTTTATACCTCTCCTTAGTCTCCCTGTTTCTTTCATAACTCTCTTTTTCCCCTGTTTCTTTTATACCCCTCTGTTGTCTCCTTGTTCCTTCATACCTCTTTTTTGTCTCCCTGTTTCTTTATACATCTCTTTTGTCTCCCTGTTTTTATACCCCTCTTTAGTGTCCCTGTTTCTTTTATACATCTGTTTCGTCTCCCTGTTTCTTTTATAACTGTCTTTTGTCCCCAGGTTCTTTTATATCTCTCTTTTGTCTCCTTGTTCCTTTATACCTCTCGTTTATCTCCCTGTTCTATTATACCTCTACTTTGTCTCCCTGTTTCTTTTATCCCTCTCTTTTGTCTCCCTGTTTCTATTATACCTCTCTTTGTCTCCATGTTTCTTTAATACCTCTCTTTGTCTCTCTGTTTCTTACATACCTCTCGTTTGTCTCCCTGTTCCTTCATACCTCTCCTTAGTCTCCCTGTTTCTTTCATACCTCTCTTTTTTCTCCATGTTTCTTTTATACATCTCTTTTGTCTCCCTGTTTTTTTGTATACCTCTCTTTGTCTCCCTATTTCTTTTATACCTCTCTTTTCTCTCTCTGTTTCTTTTATACCTCTCTTTGTCTTCCTGTTTGTTTGATACTTCCCTTTTGCCTCCATGTTCCTTTTATACCCCGCGTATTCCTACCCGTTCTTTTATATCCTTCCTTTGCCTCCCTGTTTCTTTTATACCTCTTTTTTGTCTCTCTGTTTCTTTTATAGCTGTCTTTTGTCTCCCTGTTTCTATCATACCTCTCTTTTGTCTCCTTGTTCCTTTATACCTCTCGTTTATCTCCCTGTTCCTTTATACCTCTACTTTGTCTCCCTGTTTCTTTAATACGTCTCTTTTGTCTCCCTGTTTCTGTTATACCTCTCTTTTGTCTCCATGTTTCTTTTATCCCTTTCTTTTGTCTCCATGTTTCATTTATCCCTCTCGTTTATCTCCATGTTTTATTTATCCCTCTCGTTTATCTCCATGTTTATTTTATACCTCTCTTTGTCCCCATGTTTTTTATACCTCACTTTGTGTCCTGTTTCTTTTATACCTCTCGTTTGTCTACCTGTTTCTTTTATACCTCTCTTTCGTCTCCCTGTTTCTTTTATATCTCTCTCTTTTTTCTCCCTGTTTCTTTTATACCTCTCTTTTGTCTCCCTGTTCCTTTATACATCTCCTTTGTCTACCTGTTTCTTTTATACCTCTTGTTAGTCTCCCTGTTTATTTTATACCTCTCCTTTGTCTCCCTGTTTCTTTTATACCTTTTAGCCTCCCTCTTCCTTCATTCCACTTGTTTGTCTCTCTCTTCCTTTATTCCTTCCTTTTCCTTTGTACCTCTCTTTTGCCCCCTTTTTCTTCATACCTCTTTTTTACCATCCTTTTCATTTAATACCTCGCTT
>OY744542.1:72054552-72072052 GCA_963556195.1 Sepiola atlantica | reverse complement strand
TCAGCCTTACCCAGGTCCACAACAAATATACATGCTTATATGAATGTATAGATGTATGTGTATGTTTATATAGATATATAGATGTATGTGTATGTTTATATAGATATATAGATGTGTGTACATGTTTATATATATTTATCAACGTTAGTACATGTTTATAAAAATGAATAAATGTATTCAAATGTGTATATAAATGTATAGACGTATGTACCTGCTTATCTGACTGTATAGACACAGATACGTGTTTTTATCAGTGTATAGACGTATATACATGTTTATATGACTGTATAGTAGTATGTACGTGTTTATATAAGTGTATAGACGTATACACATGTTCATATGAGTTTATAGACGTATGTACCTGTTTTTATGAGTGTATAAATGTATGTACATGTTTAAATGAGTGTATAGAGGTATGTACATGCTTATCTAACTGTATAGACGCATATAAGTGTTATATGAGTGTATGGACGTATGTACATGTGTATATAAGAGTATAGATGTATGTACATGTTTATGTGAGTGTATAGATGTATGTACATGTTTATATAAGTTTATAGACGAATATACATGTTTTTATGAGTGTATAAATAGATGCACATATTTCTATTAGTTCATAGACTTATGTACGAGTCTATATGAGTGTATAGACATTTATATATGTTTATATGTATGTATCGACGTTTGTATATGTTTATATGAGTTTATAGATGTAAGTACATGTTTTTATGAGTGTATAAACGTATATACATGTTTATATTAGTGTATCGACGTATGTACATATCTATATAAGTGTATAGATGTATCTACATGTTTTATGAGTGTATAGTCGTATGTACATGTTCATATGAGTGTACAGACGTATGTACATGTTTATATGAGTGTATAGACGTATGTAAATGTTTATATGTGTGTATGGATGTATGTAAATGTTAATATGAGTATATAGATGTATGCCCATGTTTATATCAGTGTATAGACTATGTACATGTTTATATGAGTATATAGACGTATGTACATGTTTATATAAGTATATAGACGTATGTTCATGTTTATATGAGTGTATATATGTATGTCCATGTTTATATGAGTGTATAGATGTATGTACATATTTATATGACTGTATAGACGTATGTACATGTTCATATGTACCTGTTTTTATAGGTGTATAAATGTATGTACTTGTTTTTAAGTGTGTATAGATGTATGTACATACTTATATGAGTACATAGACTCATGTACATGTTAATCTGAGTGTGCGGACATATTTAGATGTATATATTAGTATATAGACGTATGAACATGTTTATATGAGTGTATAGACGTATAGACATGTTTTTCTGAGTGTATAGATATATGTACATGTATATATGAATGTATATATGTATGTACAGGTTTATATGAATCTATATATATGTACATGTTTATATGAGTGTATAAACGTATGTACATGTTGATATGAGTGTATAGACATATGTACATGTTTATATGAGTGTATAGACGTATGTACATGTTTTTATGAGTGTATAGATGTATGTACATGTTAGCAAGAGTGTAGAGATATATGTACATGTTAATATGAGGAAAGAGACGTATGTACATGTTTTTATTAGTGTATAAATGTATGCACATATTGTCCTGAGTTCATAGATGTATGTACATGTTTATATGAGTGTATAGACATTTGTAGATGTTTTTATGGGTGTATAAATGTATGTCCATGTTTGAATGAGTGTATAGACGTATGTACATGTTTATATAAGTGTTTAGATGTATGTACATGTTTATATGAGTGTATAGACGTATGTACATGTTCATATGAGTGTATAGTCGTATGTACATGTTTATATGAGTGTATAGACGTATGTACATGTTATATGAGTGTATAAAAGTATGTAAATGTTTATATGAGTGTATAGATGTATGTACCTGTTTATATGACTATATAGACGTATGTACATGTTATATGAGTGTATAGATGTATGTACATGTTTATATGAGTGTATAGACTATGTACATGTTTATATGAGTGTATAGATGTATGTACATGTTTATATGAGTGTACAGATGTATGTACATGTTTATATGAGTATATAGACGTATGTACATGTTTATATGAGTGTATAAACGTATGTACATGTTTATATTAGTGTATAGAAGTGTGTACATGTTTATATGAGTATATAGTCGTATGTACTTGTTTATATGGGTGTATAGTCGTATGCACATGTTTATATGAGTGTATAGACGTATGTACATGTTATATGACTGTATCGAGGTATGTACATGTTATATGAGTGTATAGATGTATGTAGATGTTTATATGAGTGTACAGATGTATGTGCATGTTTATATGAGTATATAGACGTATGTACATGTTTATATGAGTGTATAAACGTATGTACATGTTTATATGAGTGTATAGTCGTATGCACATGTTTATATGAGTGTAGAGACGTACGTACATGTTTATATCAATGTATAGACGTATGTACATGTTCATATAAGTGTATCGTTTATGCACAAGTTTTTTATGAGTGTATAGAGATATGTACATGTTTATATGAGTGTATAAAACTATGTAAATGTTTATATGTGTGTATGAATGGATGTAAATGTTAATATGAGGATATAGATGTATGCCCATGTTCATATGAGTGTATAGACGTATGTACATGTTCATATGAGTGTATACACGTATGTACATGTTTATATGAGTATATAGACGTGTGTACATGTTTATATGAGTGTATTGACGTATGCACATGTTTTTAAGAGTGTATAAATGTATGTACATACTTGTATGAGTACATAGACTCATGTACATGTTTATCTGAGTGTGCAGACGTATTTAGATGAATATATGAGTATATAGACGTATGAACATGTTTATATGAGTGTATAGACGTATAGACATGTTTTTCTGAGTGTATAGATATATGTACATGTATATATGAATGTATATATGTATGTACAGGTTTATATGAATCCATATATATGTACATGTTTATATGAGTGTATAAACGTATGTACATGTTGATATGAGTGTATAGACATATGTACATGTTTATATGAGTGTACAGATGTATGTACATGTTTATATGAGTGTACAGATGTATGTACATGTTTATATGAGTATATAGACGTATGTACATGTTTATATGAGTGTATAAACGTATGTACATGTTTATATGAGTGTATAAACGTATGTACATGTTTATATTAGTGTATAGAAGTGTGTACATGTTTATATGAGTATATAGTCGTATGTACTTGTTTATATGGGTGTATAGACGTATGTACATGTTATATGACTGTATCGAGGTATGTACATGTTATATGAGTGTATAGATGTATGTAGATGTTTATATGAGTGTACAGATGTATGTGCATGTTTATATTAGTATATAGACGTATGTACATGTTTATATGAGTGTATAAACGTATGTACATGTTTATATGAGTGTATAGATGTATGTACATGTTTATATAAGTGTATAGATGTATGTACATGTTCATATGAGTATATAGACGTATGTACATGTTATATGAGTGTATAGATGTGTGTACATGTTTTCATGAGTGTATAAATGTATGTAGATGTTTATATGAGTATATAGACGTATGTACTTTTTATATCAGTGTATAGATGTATGTACATGTTTATATGAGTGTACAGATGTGTGTACCTGTTTATATGAGTATATAGACGTATGACCATGTTTATATGAGTATATAGACGTATTTACATGTTTATATGAGTGTATAGAGGTATGTACATGTTTATATGAATGTATAGATGTATGTACATGTTTATATACGTATATAGTCGTGTGTACTTGTTTATATGAGTGTATAGTCGTATGTACATGTTTATATGAGTGTATAGTCGTATGTACATGTTTATATGAGTATAGAGACGTACGTACATATTTATATGAATGTATAGACCTATGTACATGTTCATATGAGTGTATAGTGTATGCACATGTTTTTATGAGTGTATAGAGGTATGTACATGTTTATAAGAGTGTATAGAGGTATGTACATGTTTATATGAGTGTACATATGTGTGTACATGTTTATATGAGTATATAGACGTATGTACATGTTTATATCAGTGTATAGATGTATGTACATGTTTATATACGTATATAGTCGTATGTACTTGTTTATATGGGTGTA
Organism: Sepiola atlantica; assembly: GCA_963556195.1. Classification (NCBI taxonomy): domain Eukaryota; kingdom Metazoa; phylum Mollusca; class Cephalopoda; order Sepiida; family Sepiolidae; genus Sepiola; species Sepiola atlantica. The sequence goes on along the minus strand of OY744542.1, from coordinate 72,067,867 downwards.
TAGTCGTATGTACATGTTTATATGAGTGTATAGACGTATGTACATGTTATATGAGTGTATCGAGGTATGTACAGGTTGATATGAGTGTATACATGTATGTACATGTTTATATGAGTGTATAGACTATGTACATGTTTATAAGTGTATATATGTATGTACATGTTTATATGAGTGTACAGATGTATGTACATGTAAATATGAGACTATAGTCGTATGTACATGTTTATATGAGTGTATAGTCGTATGTACATGTCTATATGAGTGTAGAGACGTACGTACATGTTTATATGAGTATATAGACGTATGTATATGTTCATATGAGTGTACAGTGTATGCACATATTTTTATGAGGGTATCGAGGTATGTACATGTTTATATGAGTTGATAGATGTATTTACATGTTTATATGAGTATATAGTCGTATGTACATGTTTATAAGAGTGTATAGTCGTATTTACATTTTTATATGAGTGTACAGATGTATGTACATGTTTATATCAGTGTATAGTCGTATGTACATGTTTATAAGAGTGTATAGACGTATGTACATGTGTTATGAAAGTATAGACGTATGTACATGTTCATATGAGTGTATAGTGTATACACATACTTTTATGAGTGTATAGAGGTATGTACATGTTTATATGAGTGTATAGATGTATGTACATGTTTATATGAGTATATAGACGTGTGTACAATTTTATATGAGTGTATAGAGGAATGTACATGTTTATATGAGTATATAGTCGTATATACTTGTTTATATGGGTGTATAGTCGTATGTACATGTTTATATGAGTGTATAGATGTATGTACATGTTTATATAAGTATATAGGTGTATATACTTGTTTATATGTGGTTATAGTCGTATGTACATGTCAATATGAGTGTATAGACGTACGTACATGTAATATGAGTGTATAGAGGTGTGTACATGTTTATATGAGTGTTTAGATGTATGTACATGTTTATATGAGAATATAGTCGTATGTACCTGTTTATAAAAGTGTATAGTCGTATGTACCTGTTTATAAGAGTGTATAGTCGTATGTACATGTTTATATGAGTGTAGAGACGTATGTACATATTTATAGCAGTATATAGACGTATGTATATGTTCATATGAGAGTATAGTGTATGCACATATTTTTATGAGTGTATAGAGGTATGTACATGTTTATATGAGTGTATAGATGTATGTACATGTTTATATGAGTGTACAGATGTATGTACATGGTGATATGAGTGTACAGATGTATGTACATGTTTATATGAGTATATAGACGTATGTACATGTTTATATGAGTGTATAGATGAAATGTACATGTTTATATGAGGTAATAAATGTATGTACATGTTTATAAGAGGATATAGTCGTATGTACATGTCAATATGAGTGTATAGACGTACGTACATGTTATATGAGTGTATATATGTATGTACATGTTTATATTAGTATATAGTCGTATGTACATGTTTATAAGAGTGTATAGTCGTATGTACATATTTATATGAGTGTACAGATAATGTAAATGTTTATATGAGTGTATAGTCGTATGTAAATGTTTATAAGAGTGTATAGTCGTATTTACATTTTTATATGAGTGTGCAGATGTATGTACATGTTTATATGAGTGTATAGTCGTATGTACATGTTTATATGAGTGTATAGACGTATGTACATGTGTTATGAGAGTATAGACGTATGTACATGTTCATATGAGTGTATAGTGTATACACATACTTTTATGAGTGTATAGAGGTATGTACATGTTTATATGAGTGTATAGATGTATGTACATGTTTATATGAGTATATAGACGCGTGTACAATTTTATATGAGTGTATAGAGGAATGTACATGTTTATATGAGTATATAGTGGTATATACTTGTTTATATGGGTGTATAGTCGAATGTACATGTTTTTATGAGTGTATAGATGTATGTACATGTTTATATAAGTATATAGTTGTATATACTTGTTTATATGTGGTTATAGTCGTATGTACATGTCTATATGAGTGTATAGACGTATGTACATGTAATATGAGTGTATAGAGGTGTGTACATGTTTATATGAGTGTTTAGATGTATGTACATGTTTATATGAGAATATAGTCGTATGTACCTGTTTATAAAAGTGTATAGTCGTATGTACCTGTTTATAAGAGTGTATAGTCCTATGTACATGTTTATATGAGTGTAGAGACGTATGTACATATTTATAAGAGTATATAGACGTATGTATATGTTCATATGAGAGTATAGTGTATGCACATATTTTTATGAGTGTATAGATGGATGTACATGTTTATATGAGTGTATAGAGGTATGTACATGTTGATATGAGTGTACAGATGTATGTACATGGTTATATGAGTGTACAGATTATGTACATGTTTATATCAGTATATAGACGTATGTACATGTTTATATGAGTGTATAGAGGAATGTACATGTTTATATGAGTTTATAGATGTATGTTCATGTTTATATGAGTGTACAGATGTATGTACATGTGTATATGAGTATATAGACGTATGTACATGTTTATATGAGTGTATAGAGGAATGTACATGTTTATATGAGTTTATAGATGTATGTTCATGTTTATATGAGTGTACAGATGTATGTACATGTGTATATGAGTATATAGACGTATTACATGTTTATATGGGTGTATAGCTATATGTACATGTTTATATAAGTATATCGTCGAATATACTTGTTTATATGTGTGTATAGTCGTATGTACATATTTCTATGAGTGTATAGACGTATGTACATGTTATATAAGTCTATCGAGGTATGTACATGTTTATATGAGTGTATAGACGTATGTACATGTTTATATGAGTGTATAGATATATGTATATGTTTATATGAGAATATAGTCGTATGTACATGTTTATATGAGTGTATAGTCGTATGTACATGTTTATATGAGTGTAGAGACGTACGTACATGTTTATACGAGTATATAGACGTATGTACATGTTTATATGAGTGTATCGTGTATGCGCATATTGTTATGAGTGTATAGAGGTATGTACATGTGTATATGAGTGTACAGATGTATGTACATGTTTATATGAGTATACAGATGTATGTACATGTTCATATGAGTATATAGACGTATGTACATGTTTATATGAGTGTATAGATATATGTACATGTTTTTATACGTATATAGTCGTATGTACTTGTTTATAAACATGTACATACGACTATACAGTCGTATGTACATGTTTATATGGGTTTATAGATGTATGCACATGTTATATGAGTGTATAGATGTATGGCCATGTTAATATGAGTGTACAGATGTGTGTACATGTTTATATGAGTGTAGAGACGTACGTACATGTTAATATGAGTGTATAGAAGTATGTACATGTTTATATGAGAATATAGTTGTATGTACATGTTTATATGAGTATATAGTCGTATGTATATGTTCATATAAGTGTATAGGCTATGCACCTATTTGTATGATGTATAGAGGTATATACATGTTTATATGAGTGTATAGATGTATGTACATGTTTTTATGGGTATACAGATGTATGTACATGTTTATATGAGTGTACAGATGTATGTACATGTTTATATGAGTATATAGACGCATGTACATGTTTATATGAGTTTATATATGAATGTACATGTTTATATGAATGTATAGATGTATGTACAGGTTTATATGAATATATAGTCGTATATACTTGTTTATATGGGTGTATAGTCGTATGTACATGTTTATATGAGTGTATAGACGTATGTACATGTTATATGAGATTATCGAGGTATGTACATGTTCATATGAGTGTATACATGTATGTATATGTTTATATGAGTGTATAGACTATGTACATTTTTATAAGTGTATATATGTATGTACATGTTTATATGAGTGTACAGATGTATGTACATGTTTATATGAGGATAGAGACGTGTGTACATTTTTATATGAGTGTATAGAGGAATGTACATGTTTATATGGGTGTATAGATGTATGTACATCTTTATATAAGTATATAATCGAATATACTTGTTCATATGTGTGTATAGTCGTATGTACATGTTTTTATGAATGTATAGACATATCTACATGTTATATGAGTGTACTGAGGTATGTACATGTTTATATGAGTGAATAGATGTATGTACATATTTATATGAGTGAATAGATGTATGTACATGTTTATATGTGAATACAGTCGTATGTACATGTCTATATGAGTGTATGGACGTAGGTACATGTTATATGAGTGTATAGAGGTATGTACATGTTTATATAGGTATATAGTCGTATGTACATGTTTGTAAGAGTGTATAGTCGTATGTACATATCTATATGAGTGTACAGATGTATGTACATATTTATATGAGTTTATAGTCGTATGTACATGTGTATATAAGTGTATAGACGTATGTACATGTTTATATGAGAGTATAGACGTATGTACATGTTTATATGAGTGTATAGATGTATGTACATGTTTATATGAGAATAAAGTTGTATGTACATGTTTATATGAGTGTATAGTCGTATGTACATGTTTATATGAGTGTAGAGACGTACGTACATGTTTATACGAGTATATAGAAGTATGTAAATGTTCATATGAGTGTATAGTGTATGCATATATTATTATGAGTGTATAGAGGTATGTACATGTTTATATGAGTGTACAGATGTATGTACATGTTTATATGAGAATACAGATGTATGTACAAGTTTATATGAGTATATAGACGTATGTACATGTTTATAGGAGTCTATAGGTGTATATACATGTTTTTATACGTATATAGTCGTAAGTACTTGTTTATATGAGTGTATAGTCGTAGGTACATGTTTATATGAGTTTATAGATGGATGCACATGTTATATGAGTGTATAGAGGTATGTAAATGTTAATATGAGTGTATAGATGTGTGTACATGTTTATATGAGTGTAGAGACGTACGTAGATGTTTATATGAGTGTATAGGGTAATGTATATGTTTATATGAGAATATAGTCGTATGTACATGTTTGTATGAGTGTATAGTCGTATGTACGTGTTTATATAACAGTAGAGATGTACGTACATGTTTATATGAGTATATAGACGTATGTATATGTTCATAGGAGTGTATAGTGTATGCACATATTTTTATGGGTGTATAGAGGTATGTACATGTGTATATGAGTGTATAGATGTATGTACATGTTTATATGAGTATACAGATGTATGTACATGTTTATATAAGTGTACAGATGTATGTACATGTTTATATGAGTATATAGACGTATGTACATGTTTATATTAGTGTATAGAGGAATGTACATTTTTATATGAGTGTATAGATGTATGTACATGTTAATATGAGTATATAGTCGTATATACTTGTTTATATGTGTGTATAGTCGTATGTACATGTTTATATGAGTGTATAGACGTTTGTACATGTTATATGAGTGTATCGAGGCATGTACATGTTTATATGAGTGTATAGATGTATGTACATGTTTATATGAGTATATAGTCGTATATACTTGTTTATATGTGTGTATAGTCGTATGTACATGTTTATATGAGTGTATAGACGTTTGTACATGTTATATGAGTGTATAGATGTATGTACATGTTTATAGGAGTGTATAAACTATGTACATGTTCATATGAGTGTATAGATGTATGTACATATTTATATGAGTGTACAGATGTATGTACATGTTTATATGAGTATATAGACGTATGTACATGTTTATATGAGTGTAGAGACGTACGTACATGTTTATATGAGTATATAGATGTATGTACATGTTCGTATGAGTGTATAGGGTATGCACATAGTTTTATGAGTGTATAGAGGTATGTACATGTTTATATGAGTGTATAGATGTATGTATATGTTTATATGAGTATACAGATGTATGTACATGTTCATATGAGTATATAGACGTATGTACATGTTTATATGAGTGTATAGATGTATGTACATGTTTATAGGAGTGTATAAACTATGTACATGTTTATATGAGTTTATAGATGTATGCGCATGTTATATTAGTGTATAGAGGTATGTACATGTTTATATGAGTATATAGTCGTATGTACATATTTATATTAGTGTATAGTCGTATGTACATGTTTATATCGGTGTATAGACGTATGTACATGGTATATGAGAGTATAGAAGTATGTACATGTTTATATGAGTGTATAGAGGAATGTACATGTTTATATGAGTGTATAGTTGTATGTACATGTTTATATGAGAATATAGTCGTATGTACATGTTAAAATCAGTGTATAGATGTATGTACATGTTAATAATAGTTTATATATGTGTGTACATGTTTATATGAGTGCAAAGAGGTATGTAGATGTTTATATTAGTGTATAGATGTATGTACATGTTTATATGAGAATATAGTCGTATGTGCATGTTTATGTGAGTGTATAGACGTATGTACACGTTTATATGAGTGTATATACTTATGTGAATGTTGATATGACTGTATAGATGTATGTACATGCTAGGTTAAGTGTATAGACGTATGTTCATGTTATATGAGTGTAGAGACGTACGTACATGTTCATATGAGTGTATAGGGTATGTACATGCTTTCATGAGTTTATAGATGTATGCACATGTCTTTAAGAGTGTATAGATGTAGATACATGTTTATATGGGTGTATAGACGTATGTACATGTTTATTTGAGTGTATAGACGTATTTAAATGCTTATATGCGTATATAGATTCATGTACCTGTTTATATGAGTGTATAGACGTATGTACATGTTTATATGAGTGTAGAGACGTACGTACATGGTTGTATGAGTATATAGATGTATGTACATGTTCGTATGAGTGTTTAGGGTATGCACATAGTTTTATGAGTGTATAGAGGTATGTACATGTTTATATGAGTGTATAGATGTATGTATATGTTTATATGAGTATACAGATGTATGTACATGTTCATATGAGTATATAGACGTATGTACATGTTTATATGAGTGTATAGATGTATGTACATGTTTATATACGTATATAGTCGTATGTACTTGTTTATATGAGTGTATAGTCGAATGTACATGTTTATATAAGTTTATAGATGTATGCACATGTTATATTCGTGTATAGAGGTATGTACATGTTTATATGAGTATATAGTCGTATGTACATATTTATATTAGTGTATAGTCGTATGTACATGTTTATATCAGTGTATAGACGTATGTACATGGTATATGAGAGTATAGAGGTATGTACATGTTTATATGAGTGTATTGAGGTATGTACATGTTTATATGAGTGTATAGTTGTATATACATGTTTATATGAGAATATAGTCGCATGTACATGTTTATATGAGTGCATAGATGTATGTACATGTTAATAATAGTGTATAGATGTGTGTACATGTTTATATTAGTGTATAGATGTATGTACATATTTATATAAGTATATTATCGTATGTACATGGTTATATGAGTGTATAGTCGTACGTACATTTTTATATGAGTGTATAGAGGTATGTACATGTTTATATGAGTGTATAGAGGTATGTACATGTTTATATTAGTGTATAGATGTATGTACATGTTTATATGAGTGCATAGAGGTATGTAGATGTTTATATTAGTGTATAGATGTATGTACATGTTTATATGAGAATATAGTCGTATGTACATGTTTATATGAGTGTATAGACGTATGTACACGTTTATATGAGTGTATAGACTTATGTGAATGTTGATATGACTATATAGATGTATGTACATGCTAGGTTAAGTGTATAGACGTATGTTCATGTTTATATGAGTGTAGAGACGTACGTACATGTTTATATGAGTTTATGGATGTATGTACATGTTCATATGAGTATATAGGGTATGTACATGTTTTTATGAGTGTATAGATGTATGCACATGTCTTTAAGAGTGTATTGATGTAGGTACATGTTTATATGAGTGTATAGACTATGTACATGTTTATTTAAGTGTATAGACGTATGTACATGTTTTTTATGAGTGTATAGACGTATTTAAATGCTTATATGCGTATATAGATTCATGTACCTGTTTATATGAGTGTATAGACGTATGTACATGTTTATATAGGTGTATACACGTACGTACATGTTTATATTAATGTATAGATGTGTGTACATGTTTTATGAGTGTATAAATGTATGTAGATATTAATATGAGTATATAGACGTATGTTTATATTAGTGTATCAACGTATATACGTGGTTATATGAGTGTATAGATGTATGTACATGTTTATATGAGTGTATAGACTATGTACTTGTTTATATGAGTGTATAGACGTATATACATGTTTTTATGAGTGTATAGACGTATGTACATGCTGATATCAGTATATAGATGTATGTACCTGTTTATATGAGTATATAAACGTGTGTACATGTTTATAGTAGTGTATAGATGGATGTACATGTTTTTATGAGTGTATAGATGTATGTACATGATTATATGAATGTATATATGTATATACAGGTGTATATGAGTGTATAGATGCATGTACATGTTTATAGGAGTGCATACAGATATGTATAAGTTTATGTGGGGGTATAGTCGTATGTACATGTTTATATGAGTATATAGAATTATGTGAATATTGATATGATTTTATAGATTTATGTACATGCTGGGTTGAGTGTATAGAGGTATGTTCATGTTTATATGAGTGTATAAATGTATGTACATGTTCATATGAGTGTATAGTGTATGTACATGTTTTAATGAGTATATAGATGTATGCACATGTCTTTAAGAGTGTATAGATGTATGTACCTGTTTATATGGGTGTAGAGACGTTTGTATATGTTCATATTAGTGTATCGACTATGTACATGTTTATATGAGTGTATAGAGTCATTTTAATGTTTATATGAGTTTATAGACGTATTTACATGTTTTTATGAGTGTATAGACGTATTTACATGCTTATATTAGTATATAGATGTAGGTACCTATTTATATGAGTGTATAGACTATGTACATGTTTATATGAGTATATATACGCATGTACATACTTATATGAGTATATACACGTATGTACATGTTTATATGAGTGTATAGATGTGTGTACATGTTTTTATGAGTGTATAAATGTATGTAGATGTTTATATGAGTATATAGACGTATGTACATGTTTATATGAGTGTATCGACGTACGTACATGTGTATAGATGTATGTACATGTTTATATCAGTATATAGATGTATGTACCTGTTTATATGAGTATATTGACGTATGTACATGCTCATATGAGTATATACACGTATGTACAAGTTTATATGAGTGTATAGACGTAGGTACATGTTTTTATGAGTGTATAGATGTATGTATATGTTTATATTAATGTATCTATGTATATACAGGTATATATGTGTGTATAGAGGCATGTACATGTTTATATGAGTGTTTACACGGAGGTGCCTGTTTATATGAGTGTATAGACTTATGTACATGTTGATATGTGTGTATAGACGTATGTACATTCTTGGTTAGGGGTATTGATGTATGTCAACGTTTATATGAGTGAATAGATGTATGTAGATGTTTTTATGAGTGTAGAGACGTATGTACATTTTTATATGCGTGTATAGACGTATGTACGTGTTTAGCTGAGTGTATATATGCATGTACATGTTTTATGAGTGTGTAGACATATGTACATGTTTTTATGAGTGTATAGATGTATGTACCTGTTTATATGAGTGTAGAGACGTTTGTATATGTCTATATGAGTTTATAGATGTATGTACATGTTTTTATGACATAAATCTATGTACAGTTTATATGAGTGCATAGACGTGTTTAAATGTTTATATGAGTGTATAGATGTGTGTATATATTTATATGTATGTATAGACGAATGTACATGGTTATATGAGTGTATAGATGTATGTATATATTTATATGTATGTATAGACGTATGTACATGTTTCCATGAGTATATAGACGTATGTACATGTTTATATGAGTTTATTGATGTATGTACATTTTTATATGAATGTAGAGACGGATGTACATGTTTATATGAGTGTAAATATGTATGTACATATTTTTATGAGTGTATAGGGATATGTACATGTTTATATGAGTGTATAGACGTATGTAAAGGTTTATATGAGTGTATAGAGATGTGTACATGTTTATATAAGTATATAGACGTATGTACATGCTTATATGAGTATATACACGTATGTACATGTTTATATGAGTGTATAGACGTATGTACATGTTGTTATGAGTGTATAGATGTGTGTACATGTTTATATGAGTGTATACACGTATGTACACGTTTATATGAGATTATAGACTCATGTGAATGTTGATATAAGTGTATAGACGTACGTTCATGTTTATATGACTGTAGAGACGTACGTACATGTTTATATAAGTGTATAGACGTATGTACATGTTCATATGAGTGTATAGTGTATGCACATGTGTTTAAGAGTGTATAGATGTATGTACCAGTTTATATGGGTGTAGAGACGTTTGTATATTTTTATATGAGTGTATAGATGTGTGTACATGTTTTTGTGAGTGTATAACTGTATGTACATATTTATATGAGCATATAGACATATGTACATGTGTATATTAGTGTATCAACGCATGTACATGTTTATATGAGTGTAGAAATGTAGGTACATGTTTTTATGAGTGTATAGACATATGTGCATGCCTATATGAGTATATAGAGGTATGTACCTGTTTATATGAGTGTATAGACGGATGTACATGTTTTTATGAGTGTATAGACTATGTACATGTTTTTATGAGTGTATAGATGAATGTACATGTTCATATGAGTGTATACACGTATGTACAAGTTTATATGAGGGTATACATGTGTGTACATGTTTTATGAGTGTATAGACGTGTGTACATGTTTATATGAGTCTATAAGTGTATGTACATGTTTTTATGAGTGTATAGATGTATGTACATGTTTATATGATCGTATAAGCGTATGTACATATTTCTATGATTGTATAGATGTATGAACATGTTTTATGAGTTTAGAGACGTATATACATGTTTATATGGGTGTATAGACATATGTACATGTTTATATGAGTGGATAGATGTGTGTACATGTTAATATGAATTTATCGATGTATGTACATGTATTTCTTATAGTATAAGGGTATGTAAATGTTTATATAAATGTATATATGTATGTACAGGTTTATATGAGCGTATAGACGTATGTACATGTTCATATTGGTCTATAGACGTATGTACATGGTTATATGAATGTATATATGTGTGCACATGTTTTTATGAGTGTATAGATTACGTACATGTTTATATTAGTGTACAGATTTACGTATGTGTTTATATGAGTGTATAGACATATGTACATGTTTATAAGAGTATATAGACTATGCACCTGTTTATATAAATTTATAGATTCATGTACATGTTTTTATGAGTTTATATTTGTATCTACATGTTTATGTGTATAGATGTATGTGCATGTCTGATGCGCGTATGGATATATGTACGTGTTTATAGGAGTTTAGAGAAGTATGTACATGTGTATATGAATGTATAGATGTATTTACATGTTTATATTAGTACACAGACGTTAGTACATGTTCGTCTAGGTGTATAGATGTATGTACATGTTTATATGAATGTATAGAAGTATATACATGTTGATATGAGTGTATATATGTATGTACATGTTTATATGAGTGTATAGACGTATGTACATGTTTATAGGAGTGTATAGACGTATGTACATGTTTATATGAGTGTATAGATGTATGTACATGTTTATATGAGTGTATAGACGTATGTACATGTTTATATGAGTGTATAGACGTATGTACATGTTTCTATAGAGTCTATATATGTATGTACGTGTTACATATGATTGTTTATACGTATGTACATGTTTATATGAGTGTATATACTATGTACATGTTTGTATGAGTGTATAAATGTATGTACATATTTATATGAGTGTATAGTAGTATGTACATGTGTATATGAGTGTATAGAAGTATGTACATGTTTATATGAGTGTATAGATGTATGTACATTTTTATATGAGTGTATAGATGTATGTAAATGTTTATATTAGTATATAAATGTGTTTACGTGTTTATATCAGTGTATAGACGTATGTTCATGTTCATATGAGTGTATAGACGTATGTACATATTGGTATGAGTGTATAGACGTATGTAAATGTTTATATGAGTTTATAGATGTGTGTACATGTTTATATGAGTGTATAGATGTATGTACATTTCTATATGAGTGTATAGATGTATGTAAATGTTTATATTAGTATATAAATGTATGTACGTGTTTATATGAGTGTATAAAGGTGTGTACATGTCTATATGAGTGTATAAATGTATGCACAGGTCATCGACGTATGTACATTTTTATATGAATGTATAGACATATGATCATGTTTATAGTAAGGTATAGACATATGTACATGTTTATATATAGACTGGTTTACATGGTTATATGAGTGTATATACGTATGTACATGTTTATATGAGTTTATCCGCGTATGTACATGTTTATATAAGTGTATAAACTGAGATACATGCTTATATGAGCGTATAGAAATATGTGTATGTTTTCATATTAGTGTATGGACGTATATACATGTTTATAGATCTTTATAGACAATGTACATGTATGTAAAAAAATTTATAAGTCAATAGACGTATGTACATGTTTATATGAGTATATTGACTCATGTACATGTTGATATGTGTGTATAGACGTATGTACATGCTGGGTTGAGTGTATAGATGTATGTCCATGTTTATATGAGTGAATAGATGTATGTACATGTTTATATGCATGTATAGATGCATGTACATGTTTATATGAGTTCATAGATGTATGTAAATGTTTATATGAGTGTATAAATATATGTACATGTTTATATGAGTGTATGGATATATGTACATGTTTATATGAGTGTATACATGCATGTACATGTTTATATGAGTGTATAGACGTATGTAAATGTTTATATAAGTGTATAGACGTATGTACATGTTTATATGAGTGTATAGACGTATGTACATGTTTATATGAGTGTATATATGTATGTACATGTGTATATCAGTGTTTAGACGTATGTACATATTTATTTGAGTGTATAGACGTATGTACATGTTTATATGAATGTATAGACGTATGTACATGTTAATATGAGTGTATAGACAATGTACATGTTTATAATAGTGTATAGACTACGTACATGTTTATATAAATGTATAGACGTATG